>VXAK01015740.1:57405-70532 GCA_013399435.1 Arenaria interpres
TTTTTTTTAATATTCTTAAACTCCGACTTTTACAGTGTTGCAGACACTTCTGTGCATACTCAGGTACAACACACCTTCCCAGTTACGGAAGGTCTTTGCCCCAGATTGGAAAAAAATCAAGTGCTACGCATCTCTCAAGCCACCATCAGAAATGTAAACCACCAAGAAAACTTGCTCTCTTAAGTAACCTTGGGAAAAAAAAAAAAAAAGCCTTTAAAAAATCTATTGAAAAGGAGACGTCACTAACAACAGGGTTTTCAAAATGGTGTGAGTTGTTTCTGGGAGTTGTCCAAGCATTTCCTCTTCACTCACTTTTTGGTTTTATAAAGCTAATTCTGTATAAAAGGGCTTTTGAAGCATGTGACCTTCATTTCACGATTTTTAAAAAATTGGAAAAAAGGAGTAAATTTAGAAACATTTTGGACAGCTGTGGAAAATAGCTGTATAACAACAGAATCCCTTTGCTTCTTATATTTTCAGTACAAAAGGCAAGTAAATAAAGAGACCTTGCATCTTCACAGTCTGGCACTCATCTGAGTCACTTAAATCTATGCAAAATAGGTATAAAACGTGAGGGGTCATCTTCTCCTTTATACCAAGACCCCAGCAAACCCCTCTGGGGAGCAAGTCCCCAGCTAAGTAAAACCTCACTAGTCTTTATATCAGCCAAAGCAGTAGTATTTTAGCTCCTCTCCAATGAGGTGTAAATGCCTGGATTAGCTCAAAGGCCCAGGGAGAGGAACAGGTCTGGCATAATTTTAAGAGCCAGGTGCTGGTTTATACCCCTATGGCTTCAAAGTTAAGTTGCACTTTAATTCACGATGCCGCGAGGTTTGAGTAATAATTTAGGAGTGTATTAAAAGCTTAAAGTTGGTTGTCATGCAGAAGTGTGCTAGGCGATGGCTAATTTTTAATTGGTTTGTAGAAAGCAGCATTTGGCTTTGGATCACGTGATGCTGGAGTACCAGGGTTGGTTAGAACATGTACCGCTGATACTAATTACTCCCAGTTATTAATCCAGCACTTGTAAACTCGGGTGTCGGTAAAATGACATTAATACATCTGACACCAATACCACCCTGGATTTCCCACTTTCCATGGTTTTTATTAAGTCTTCACATGCACTTCTGCAGTACCAACCACTATTAAACTAGTGCTTTTCAGGAGAAATCTCTCCAAGTTTGGTACTTTGTCAAAAAACCATAGCTGTTGAACTAAAAATAAAAGCGCAGGTCACTTTTGCTCTCTGCGCTGGTTTCCTCGGAAAGGTCACTGGTGAGGACTTGGCCCTCTCACCACATGCTTCCTACATTCTCAGTACTCTACATTCACGTCAGCGAACGCTACTCTCGAACACAAATCGAAGAGACAAGTCAGCGACAAAACTACTTCTAGACTGATAACGGCAGAATGCTACCAAGACAACTCCATAGAAAACCCATTGAAGCAGGAGCAAAATTCAGGTCACTTCTTAGCAAAGCTCATCACAGATTATTATTATTATTATTAATTTTTTTTTTAAACCGTTTTGTTAAACCTTTATCCTGGGAGCCAGATATCCCCATGTGATGTGCTAATTCGAACAGGCTAACGTGGGACCACCTGACCCCACCTGGTACCAAAAGCTTTCCAATTTTTTTTAGCTTCTCAGAAAATCACTGCTGACTGACACCCATCTGTTGGTGATCGGCTTCTGGTTCCTCTTCTTCCACATCTGCGTTATATTCTTCAAATGCATCATCATCAACATCTGGAAGCCCAAGTAACTATAAAGAAGAGAAAATACTGTGTAATAGCAAATTACCCACTCGTGCAGCTTCACTGCAAATCTTCACACACTACCTAGGTACCACTTCTTGAAAACCTCAAATCCTGGAATAATAGTATTGCATAACAATCTCCAGTTTCTTTCCCTCCCTCCTGTGATGGAGAAAGATGTAAAAACACATCCTCACACCAAATTAAGTGCTCAGAGACCAGAAGATAAATAGAACCAAAAGCAAAGCGCTTGCAAAAAGCTTTGTGCTCTTCCCTGAGGTCATATCACGAATTATTGAGTGTTTAGGCTTGGCAGTGGTTTAACTTCAAAAAGAACCAGGGTAATAGTGTAGCAGTAGTTACCTTGGTTTAAAATTGTGTTTGGCAACCCTATAAAAGCCAAAGAAGAAAGCATCCTCATGCAGAACTGGCTAGTATGGAGTAGGCAAGGAGTCCCTAAAGACCCACCATGGCAAGTGCTCCTCTTGAACCCTTCACTCCACCACACCAGACTAATCCTTGCACGCTGAGTGAAGCCCTCACAGTGAGAAATAACTCCGAATTCAGCTCAAAATTGCCAGAGCTCCTTTAAATTTCTGCAAAATAGATTGGGGCTTGTGAAGAACGGCCAGCCCATCTTCCTTGGACAACGTCTGGATGCCTCCACCTGACAGCTCTGAGTGCTGCAGCAGCATTTGCTTGCTACAGGCAAAAAGGAGCAAACAGTGATGTCTGGACTTCTCCCCGCTCCTCCAAAAGGTTGCCAAGCCAACAGGAGTCAGGAAGACAGATAAACCAAGTAGCAGTCAAAATAACGCATCTGTTGTGGAAATCTCGTATTAGAATCCTGCAGCAGCAGCTATTAATACCCACAAAGGAAAAAATCACACGCCAGGCATTACTGGGAATGCCATGTGTTTAGGTTGCCAGGGCTGGAAGAGCAGCACAGATGCACGCAACACCCTGTTTGGAGGGTGATGCAGCTGTCAGCTCTCAAAAGAGGCAAAACCCAGAAAAATCAGGAGGAGAGCGACACTCACTAGGTGGTGGGATGAAAATGAGAAGGCCATGACGAGGCAGATTTTTAGAGACCTGAACTAATTTAGTCTGTGATCAACGTTCAGAAGCACTCAGAGGGTACAAAGACAATGCACAGAATTAGCCTCTGGGTCCTATAAAGCTTGTATTCCTCACCGCCACTGGGAGAAAAACAGCTTTTTAGTTGCAGGGTTTCTCTGGCAGGGAAATGGAAGGAGAATTTGCTGACTAAACCCCTCCTTCGCATTTTAAAAATACTTACGGAGAGACCCCGAGCTTAAAACGTTCTTGTTTTCTAAGCAGAACAAAGAATAAATACTCCAATGCATACGTATTTTTCAAATCAAATGCTTAACTGAACGTGAAACTGCTTGGTTCATTTTCAGGATGCGGGTGTTTTATTTCATGTTGAAGCTGAGGGCAGACCTTCTCGCTCTCTGCAACTACCTGAAAGGAGGGTGTAGAAAGGCGGGGGTCGGTCTCTTCTCCCAAGTAACAGGTGATAGAACAAGAGAAAACACCTTCAAGTTGCACCAAGGGAGGTTCAGTCTGGATATGAGGAAAAATTTTTACACTGAAAGGGTTACTAAGCGTTGGAACAGGCTGCCCAGGGAAGTGGGTAAGTCACCATCCCTGGTGGTATTTAAAAGATGGGTAGAGGGGGTGCTGAGGGACATGGTTTAGTGATGGGTTTTGTCAGCGTTATGTTGATGGTTGGACTCGATGATCTGAAAGGCCCCTTCCAACCTAGGCAATCCTATGACTCTGTGGTTCTAAAATTAAAATACTCAGCTTTTCAAATGCAAAAGCAAGGCCTCTAGACTTTCTTATCCACAGTACGATTTTCGCTAAACTGACTCGGTGTATTCAAATTAAATGTGACTGTTGTACTGCTCTGTTTATATCACTCAGCAGAAAGACCTTTGATCACATTTTTTTTGCCCAGCTCTAGTTATAATTCCTCCTTGATTTGCAGGGAAATGAGCCACATGAATCTTCATTTCATGGGATGTTGTAAGCCTTTCCCACGCAACATTAGCAAGGAAAACACAACATACACCACCAGAACTGCAAAGACTCACATGATCCTGAAGGATGGGGAGCACGTCCTGCTTTTCACACATCCCCTCTCCCTTTGCCCTCGGGAATCCCAGCTCTCCTCTCCCTGGCACAGCGTAAATCAAAGAGTAATGCTGCTGACATTAGTGTTTTTAGGGAGCATAGGAAGGATGGGATGTTCCTCCGAGAGATGTGCAGTTTTGTTCTCTCACAGACATTTTAGGACCTTCCAAGACACCGAGGACCTTCCAAGACACTGAGGACCTCAACCATGACCCCTCCTGCTTTTAGGGGTCGCATCTCGTCGCTTCCCACAGGACTATGGCCCCCCACTGCTGTTAACCCCTTACTGCTCTCTGCACTGCAGTGACACATCAGTCCACATCTTGACACCAAGGAAGAAGGATCTGGGTTCAAAGTGCGGGGTGCTCTACAAACATTGGGTCAAAGCAGAGGGAAGGTGTATGAAAGATGAGGACACGCTAAGATGATGAAGCTGGCCTGAGCTGATCCTAGACTGACTCCCACTTTATCTTCTTTCAAACATACTTGTTTCTGCTTCTAGTCAATATCTATTTCATATATTAAAGTACCATCTATGTGGCAGTCTTGAAAGGACTTTAATGAGGAGCAAAAACAAGGAGGAAAGAGGTAAAACAGGAAAAGGGTGTAGAAAGAGCTGATCAGCCAAACGGCCAAGGGGACATTGCCTCCTACCAAAAGCTGACATACAAGCACATTGAAAAACAAACCAAGTAAAAGGCCAAGCTTCAGCAGTCCACATGACCCTACACTAGAGAGAACGCGGTTCTGTCAAATCCCAGTGTGAGGGGCACCAGCATGGACACCTCTGGCAGCAGAGACAAGGGTGTCGGAGGAGCTGGGGTGCTCTGAAGCAAACAGCAGCATTTGAGCCCAGTGCTATCACTATCAGTTCATGTAACTGTGTTAGTGTCTGGTATTTTTGGATGCTCCCTGAAAAAGTGAGTAATAAGACAAATCACAGAGTTTTGTGGAAACTGACCCAGGAAGGCAGTAATGGGCAGAGACAACATGTCCCCCACCACATTCAGTAAAGAAACAGCTTGACCTTGTCTATAGCAGGATTCAAAGGTGTGGTTTAGCTGTCACAGGTTAACCAACACTTTTTAAAAGCCTCATCGAAATAAATATCCTGCCCTGGCACTGTGTTTACACCCATAAAACATAAGGGAGAGATGTCTGAGAGCAGTGACAGCTGGGGAGCAGCCTCTAGACCATCCTCATTGCCTCCTGAGCCCAGGGAAGAGCAGCGAGTGGAGAGAAATCTCTGTCTCTCAGTGAGAGGGATGCTAATCGCTGGGCATCACCGCCCTCACCACCTCTGAAACACGGGGCCCAGCAGCTCGAGCAGCCAGTCCCTTCCTGTGCTGCAGCCCCAGAGTACACCCATGGAGACACGGCTGGGCTGTTACCACGAATGCGAGGAGCTGGGCTGAGATGAGTTACCGGGAGAAAATTGGTCTGGGAGCCTTCAGATAAGGGAAGGCAGGTGCTCATGCTGTGCATGAGGGCATGGAGAACTGCAGATGCACCACCAGTGTCTCCTCCTAAACCCTTCCCTTCCCTTCAAAGGACCCTAACAAAGACTTTCAACACTGTCTAATAATCTTGGATGTCTGGCTGGAAATACCAAAATGGGAAAGACTTTCAGAAGGTGCTTACCGAGCCCATTCTAAAAACCTCCTCAGTGTCTTAGACTGAATAGCCATGACCAGACGACACCTCAGAAGAGCACTGTCTGACCAGCAGCACTAGTTTTTCCTAAACTGCCATTCTTCAAACTGAAATTTGCCAGGCCAGTCTCCAACGGTAGACTTGGTTGGGAAAGTGGAGAAAAAATGCCCTGCAAATGCAGTGTTACCTCCACGCTCACAGCAAGGTGGTGTCATCAGTAAAACAAGTCCAGCAGAGAAAAGCTGGGGAACAGTGCAAAGTAATGCCAAGGAAATAATTTCCCCATACTGACAAAAAGTGGCTCTGTTCTGGCAAAGGCCTGAGGGTGTAAAATAACTGTTTCCATACACCTAGTGTAACACTCTTCACTTTTTAAAATCTATCCTACCATATGCTATGACCTATATGCATATGCTATTCTTAATAATTACAATGAGGGGAAAATGTCAATACATTCCTCATTAGACTTGTCTACTTACAATCATCCCTCGAATGATAAACTCAGTTTTGTTACACCGATGCAAGTCTCTCAATGCTAGGTCAAAGGAGAATCTGAGAAACGTAAATCTTTGTGGCACATCCAAGAGAAAATGAAGAGCTACTTGAATACAGTCTGCAAGAGGTCTCTGATAATTGAGGACGCAGTTCTTCAGCAGACAAAAGCATAATGAAATTCAACAGCTAGGAAGCAAAACCTAGAAAAACACGGATTGTAAATAAAAGAGCTTTTCACAGGAGCGTAACTAATGATGAGGAGCACAAAAAGTGCCCAGTAGTGTTGTATCCTTTGAGTCACCTGAAGACTTTACATCAAGACTGGGTGTATTTGGAAAAGACACTCTCCAGCTTGGCCACAATTTATGCGCTCGGTGGTAGGAATCATGGGGTGATATGTGCTGTATTAATGAAGGGCCCAGACTAAATGAGTATAATGGTTCCCCTTGCTTTGCACCTTTTTATTCTGAAGAGTAGCTTAACTTGGTTTGGCTGAAGCCAATTTCTCAGCAACTTAAGCTATGCTGAAATAAATGTGGTTTAAATGAAATAAGTGATCTGTACCGATTTAATTAAGTCTTTTTGAAGTCCTCTTTAGTTAAACCGATGAAAGTTTCTTCTCAAAGACACAGTTTTTCTGAGCAGGAGAAAACAGCTATGAAGATCCAAGAGCTGAATATTGTTCTGGGAAACATATTTATATTTTTGTATGTTTCCACAATTACAAGCAGCTGTACTGGCAGATCAGATTCCCAGTCCTTTCTAAGAAAAGGGTGCATCTGTTCTATTTATTTCCAGTCTCTCAAAGGATTCTTTAAAATGATGCTCTTTTATGTCGACCAGCTGCGGCAGTCCGTGGCAAGGCAATGCAAGGGTGTAACACCGGGAGGGACGGTGTTTTCATACTGGAGCTCCAAGCCCTCCTTTTCACCCTAAATACTTGGGATACATTTTCAGTCTTCTCGATTAGTCGGCCAGAAAAACAGAGGAGGGAAAAACATCTACATTTTCAGTTGAGTATAAAAACGTCCATAGGTCAGCTTTCCCATGGACATCATGGCTCTGGCAACGAACCTCCACTCTGCTTTGCACCAGCCCCTTACCCAACCCCAGGCACTCAAAAGGAGAGGCTGTGCAAAGGGATTTGGCAAAAATGAAGGACAACGGCCAGCCTAAGTCACCTCCCCCTGACGCAACCCAGGCTTTGACCCAAATCTTAGTGTTAAACAAGGACAGAGAAAGTTGAGTAGCAGCAAAACAGAAAAATACAAGCCTCCTTCCCACAAAACCAAGCTTCTGCTCCAACCTCTTCTGAAGCAGTGACCAAACTGGCATTTGCAAATACCAAGTGGCAACCGTCCTAACAGCAAAAGCTGGACCACCGGAGGAGAAAGAAGCCAACCCTAAAATAAAATGAGCCACTCCGAGGAGAAAACGCATTTCTCTCCGGCTTCCCAGAGGTTTACTCTTGCTACTCAGATCCCTGCAAAAAATCCCCGATTTCAGTGCCAGGAAGTAACTCTGCCACACAGTCCCGCGGCGCTGACGCGCATCCCGTCCCTCGGAGTCAGCGCCGCATCAGCGGGACGGGAGCCCCTGCGCAGCTGGGGAGCTGCTGCCACCGGCTGCCGCAGCAGTTGGCCTCCCACCCCGCGCGGGAATCTCATCCTCTTGGATGCAGGGCTGGAAATAAACAGGCAGCTGGCTTCCGAGAAACCATTTCCAATCGCCTGATAGCAGCTTGTGTGCTAACACCCCTGCACCTAGGCAGCCGACTGGAGATGTAAGTCCCTGCAGAAGAAAAACCACCTTGCTCCATCCAGCGCTACCCTATTACAAGTCACAGGTAACTGTCAATGTTTAGAAGTAAAAACGAGGCACTTACGGGTCTGAAGGATTTGAAGACTTTTTCCAATATTTCATGGAGTGTCTTTTTCCCACAGGAGGAGATGTAGTCCTGTGCGAGCTGCAGAAAAGGTAAGCAGTCCTCACTTTCGCTCCACACGTGCTGAAAGCCAACAGCAACACAAGAAAGAAAAGGCATTAACAGGAATTCACGTTGGCCTTTCCATGTGGTTTTATAAGGTGACATGTTGTAAACATCTGCCAAAGCGCGCTGGGCCTCCCGCAGTTCAGGCCTGCGCTGGGGACGGGCACTGCAGGCAGTTTCAGAAGCTACGCTTCTGAGAAGGAACCTTGATTTTATTAACACGACACATCAGAAAGCAGGGAAATAGATCCAGAAGAGACAACGCCTCATGACCGCACCAGCAATGAAGGGTATGCACCCCTTGCTCACACACTTCTATAAGTAAAGGTGTTTTTGTTTGACATCAGCCCTGCTCCGAGCTGGAAGTCACGCTTGGTTTTCTCTTCTTCTGCATCATCCACTGCGATGAAGCCCTCAAGAAGAGCTAAAACATCTCTTTGTCTTCTTGGCATCAGTGCAAGCGTGATGCGACCCTGGAGGTGGAACTTGATGTGTAATTCTCTTGACGATGCAGAAGAAAAGATGCAAAATATGCCCGTGGGTTAGACACAGAGCCAAGGAGAGACATTTGGGTACTCACAACATCCTGACACTTCATGCCTCCCTCCCTGTTTTGAGGCTTATTCCTCCTAGACCCAAATCTTCTCTTCCTGGGCAGGCACATTTAAACCCATTTGGGATATTCCTCTTGTCTTGCTCTTGCTTTGGAGATGCTGGTTCTCCAGCCAGGCTCTGTGAAGCCTCTCCCAAAGCTGATGCTTATTCTGCTGCTACTGGTTTGCTAGAAACAGAGCTGGTGAGCGATGGTGGGAGCACTCGGGCAACAATTCCTCTTGCACGCCAGGGCAGCACAAGCTAATGCATGCATTCACAGGTCTTATTTTTGAAGACTCGGTGCACAGGACTGTCTCAGGCAGTCTGCTAGGCAGAGGAGCGTAACACTGCCAAATTGTTTCCAGGCTCTTATACCTCGATTTGTGCACAGCAGCTCTTTTCCCCAAAGTGCCATGCAGCTTTTTACTGCGCTATAAACAGTAGGTTATGCTTAAACAAGGAAAAAGAAGGGTCTCTCTGAAGCTTAACTAACATTCAGGGAAAGAGTAAGAACGACAGATGTTTCAATCCCTACCATAAGGCTCGCACGTCGCCTTCCTGTTCAGTGGTGAATACCTGCCAGGGATGCAGCTTTACACTTACGGAAAGAAAACACTACTTAACATCACCTAAGCTGCATCTTTGAGACAAAAACTGTAACTGCTTTGCTATGAACCTCGCCTGACCTACATTTTCTTTGCTGCTTGTTGCATTTTACAAGCATAAACATAGTGAAATGTTTTGTTATGAAGAGAGCCCTGCCTTAGGTTCTGCTCTTTCCATATAACCAGAGTCATCTCTTAACCGGTCTGGCAATAAAAATAAGTCCTTTATGGTCTTGCCAGCTCTCAGAGGCACATACCACAAGCCTCATGATATTTCATGCCATGTTAGAGTCATGAGCCTTGTAGTCCTATAAATACACAACCAAATCTCAGCTTCTGTTTATAAAAATAAATAAATAAATATGTCTGCACTTTGTGATTTCTATGGCCTAAAAAGGCAGAAGGTACATAAAGTGAACTCAAATGAACCCTCTTTAAAATATCAAATGAACACTTTCAAATCACGTTTTAAGCCTCCAAGATTTTGGAGGCTTGGACCACGATTTCTTAATACTTGAGGTTAGCAATAACCATTTAGCTATTTCTAATCTTTGCGTCAAACACAAGAGCTGGACTCGTGCTAAACCTGTTGTAATTGTTTATATGTATAAAACCATTATGGCTGCTAACATCCTGATTCTTGTTTAAATTGTGGCTTCTTTTGACCATCAGAGCTATACACAGGAGCTTCCACACAAATGAAAATCAGGACCTGCCCTTTTATAAATAATAGCTAGCTCGTTCCCCAGAGAAAGTTAACCCCATACTGTCCTACCATGTTTTAACAGTCTCTTTTCAAGCTGCACCACGTTTCAGACTGCAGTGTGAATTCGTCAGCAGCAGCGCAGAATAGAATGATTTAGCACGAGGGGAAAACCTAAGCAAGTAACTTGATCTTTGAGCCTTTGAAGAGACTTTTTTTGCGTAGCATCATAAGGCAATGAGCAAGTTAAGACTTCCAACAATTTCCACATCTGCAGAAGATTTAAAACTTTGGCTGTAGCAACAAATGCGCTATGAAAGGTCTCATGAGCCATTAGTGCATACATCTCCTTCAGAAATGTTTTGATTTCATCTTCCCCCCCCAAGAAAATTCCTTAACCATAATAAAGACCGAGTTATAACACTTATAATTTCAGCTGCATCTACAGTTCTCTGTGGATGTTTAGCTCTGCACCGAGGCAATGCAGGAACCGAGTCTCACCACTGACTCACGCATCTCCAGAGGAACCTGCAAAAGGAATTTTGGCCTCTCAAAGTAAAAACAAATGTAATTTGAGGATTCAGCTCTTGCTTAGAAAGTTAGAGCAGCCAGTGAGGCTGCACATACGGAGATGCTTTTCCTGGAAAAAACCCCTGATGCCTGAGAACCTCTCTGCAGCAGGAGAAGTGGGGCTGCTGGCAAACCGGTGGACCACAGTGCTCAGCTGTGGCTACGCAACGAAAAATATTAACCTCATCATCCGAGTATGTGTTTTCCAAGCTTGCCCGGTTTTGCTCACGGTTGCTTTGTGTCACTACAAAAGCACACAGCCACTCATTTCCACCTCAGCTGACCCAGGATCGTGGCTGAATTATTTAGTTCAGCATCTACACCCAGCACAGAGCTGTGGCAATTCATAGGGTTTGCTTTTCCTCACACCTTTAGATGATTCAGTGTTGCTGGATGACAGAGTCCCCTTTTCCTAACCAGCCCACCTGTTGAGCATGGCAGCAAAACCTTGTATTTGGGGGGATAATTCGACTTGCAGAGAATATTCAGACTCACTCACTCTGTCCTAAAATATTTGACAGAAAATCTTGCAACAAGGTGGCATCATATTTTTATTTGCTTTATCAGTTACTTTGAATACCAGCAATAACACAGTGACAAAATAAATGACAGACTACAAGGAATACCAACGCAACCCTCACCCTCGTTGGTTATGACTATACAAGTCCAATTAATTTTCTGAGAACACCATGAGCCTCAGGAGCTAAATAATACACAGTTCAGCTATCTAAAATTCTGATTCAGAGAGTTTGTGTCCAGGTGATACTGAAAATACCAACAGGCACCTAGATGGGTCTTCTGCACCCCTATCATGGTAAACACCTAGCCCAAAGATGCCTTTTCAGGAAATTAAAATGATATGATTATTGTGGTCTGAAATCTGATTTTATACAAAATTCAGAGTTGTTCTCCCGCAGATTGCACCTTGGCAACCTTTCCATGTTTTTCTCCTCCTCCCTTTAGTTCATCATGCTCATCATTTCCTCCTTACAAGTGGGTTATCATGGACTTTTCTGGTACTTTCTACATAGCTTTTTAAATTGCATTTTTATGAAATGAAGATGTAAAGAAAGAGAACAAGAATACCAGGTACTAGATTCTTATTAAATGTGAGGCTCCTTTATGAGAGTCACAGGGTGCATAAAGACTGTAAAGTGTGCCACTGTGAATTCTGTTTATATTTACTCACTTTCACACTCCATCATGTTGCGGAGCCATGCAACAGGGCTCAAGTGCAGATGAGAATCAGTTCCCTGACTTGTATTAAGTCTCCTTAAAATAAACTTTAGCCTGTAATTACACGTAGAAAGGAAACATCTTCTGGAACATAAGAAAAGAAAAACTACTGAAAAAACCAAGATAGCCAAGCTGGGAGCAGAAATGAAGCCCTACAGTACAGTAGGAGCAGAAAACATGATGGTGGTGAATCAAAATTAGTAGTTCTTAATCGCATTAAAAAGACACCCTCAACAGGAAAAGAATTAAGAATGACACCTATCTACCTGTCTTAAAAGTATTATTACTACAAAAAGTGTCTCAAGTAATTATCTCGAAAAAAGACAGAAGAAACCACTGCCTCAGTTTTCCACTGTTGACATTCTGCATTCGACAGCAGTCAGCCCTTTTGCTCAGTTTTACTACTGGTGGCTTTGGGTGGGGAGTCCTTCCCACAGCAACCCTGGAATGAAAATATTTGCCAAAAAAAGAAAAAAAAAAAGGGAAAATGTGGTTGCAAACCCACAAAAAATGGCCAGTGTTGGCAGCATGGGAATAGGGTCTGAAACTGCTTAAGCTTTCTTTTTTAAAGGTGACTAGATTTTGTTTTGAGAGAGTTCGTTCAATTATTGAACAGTGTATGAGGAAACAATACACATCTAAGAAAAATAATGAGCTTTCTTTGCAATTTCCAATATCACTAGCATCCAATAACAACCTTAGGTGACTCCTAGAATTGGGTCCATACGTATCCCTGCTTAAGAGTCCAGCAGGCATGGTCCTTTCTGGGCATGGGCATCTCTAGCAGGGAGTGAGCATGTGGTTTTGCATGCTCTTAGCGGAGACACGCTGGGGAGATGGGTTTGCAGGGCCAGACCCACCATGGACCAGGAGAATCCACACCCAGAGATGCTCCACTCCCCCAGCTGGGACTGTGGGAGGTCTCCTGTATCCCTGGACAGATGCACAGCTAAACTCCAGATAACTTCTTTCATAATTCAGCATGACCATCTGCCCAACACAATAAATAAACGTCCTGCTTGCTGATATTTGTGGTTTTGGAGAAGTCACTTTGGTGGTCTTTGTTTCCGTGAACCCGTCTGTCAAATGGGTTCATACTGCACTTACCTGTTGGAAGGGGAATTAAGGAACATTTGTCAAGCAGGTAGAGTGACGAAAGTCACTCCAGGAAGGGAAGGACCTACAACATTCCTACAATAATGGTCCGTGCTAGGAGCTAATTCTTTTTTTTTTTTTTAAATAAAATAAAATTCTTTCATTTTTTCTTTCCAGTGTTGAACTGGAGCTCTGCAGGTTACAAACCCCACGGCGAGCTGCCACTTTTCAGTAACTCTTCTTGCACTTCTGCTCACCACCGGGAGGG
>VXAK01015740.1:71737-103244 GCA_013399435.1 Arenaria interpres
GAGACTCCACCACCTCCCTGGGCAGCCTCTTCCAGGGCTCTGCCACCCTCACAGCAAAGAAGTTCCTCCTCACGTTTAGGTGGAACTTCTTATACTCCAGTTTGTGCCCATTTCCTCTTGTCCTGTCACTGGGCACCACTGAAAAAAGACCAGTCCCGTCCTCCTGACACCCACCCTTTAAGTATTTATAGGCATTGATCAGATCCCCCCCTCAGCCTTCTCTTCTCAAGACTAAAAAGACCCAAGTCCCTCAGTCTCTCCTCGTAGGAGAGATGCTCCAGGCCCTTAATCATCTTTGTGGCCCTCAATTGAGTTGACTTGGCCTGGCAGCCCCAAGGGAGGAAGCCCACCCAAGGGAGCCGTGGCTGGCTCGGCCGTGCTTCACTTCGCTTCTCCCTTTCCCAGAGCCGATCCCCAATTCTGCCTTAGCCAAGAAGAAAGTCCACCCAGCAACACCCGTTTATGCCAAGCAAATCCGCCGAGTTGCACGGAAGCCACCCCAAAATGCAAGGCTGGCGGGCTTGTCTAAATCCGGACGGATTCACCCCGTGATGTTTGGAAGCTCTACGGTTTGCATCAACGACACTGCAGACCGGTGGATTTGCAGGGAGGTTGGTGTTACCTCTTCCCAGCGCATGCCAAGTGGTTAGCTGTGTGTCTAGCACGGCATAGGAGGTGCGAGAGCTGATCTGCATTTATAAAGGGCCTTCAATTTCCATGGATGTCTGCTGTGCCATGAGGGAAAACAAATCCCCACAGACCCGGGGGGGGTTTCAGCTGGAAGCCCAGGATCTCATGGAGGTGACTGAGCAGCACAGAGGCCATACATGGCAGCAGGTAGGAGAGTTTATCATAAAATCGTAGAATTGTTTTGGTTGGAAGGGATCTTTTAAGATCATCAAGTCCCACCATAACCTACCACTGCCAAGTGCACTACTAAATCATGTCCCTAAGCACCATATCTACAGGTCTTTAAAATACTTCTGGGATGGCGACTCTTGGGCAGCCTGTTCCAATGCTTGACAACCCTTTCGGTCAAGCAATTTTTCCTAATATCCATTCTAAACCTCCCATGGTGCAACTTAAGGCCAATTCCTCTTGTCCTATTGCTTGTTACTTGGTAGAAGAGACCGACCCCCACCTGGCTACACCCTCCTTTCAGGTAGTTATAGAATGTGATAAGGTCTCCCCTCAGCCTCCTTTTCTCCAGACTAAACCACCCCGGCTCCCTCAGCCACTCCTCAGACGACTTGCTCTCCAGACCCCTCACCAGCTTGGTTCCCCTTCTCCGGACGCACTCCAGCACCTCAATGTTCTTTTTGCAGTGAGGGGCCCAAAACCAAACACGGCACTTGAGGTGAGGCCTCACCAGGCCTCACCAGCCTCACCAGGCCTCACAGGCAACATGGGCTTCCAAAGAATGCCCAGTGGCTTTTTTCTCCGGAGCGGTGTTCTCCAGTGCCTGGCCTGGGGCATCTTCAGAGCACCCACGCCGCTGCCCTCAGCCCCTGCCACTGTCGGCTCCTGTGTCCCCTGGCTTCACCAGCTGAGCTGGGAACTAATGGTACCACAGAGAAGAAGTGGCCCTGTGCCGAGGTGTCAGGAAATGCCAGCGACATGAGCGATCCTGTGACCGTAACTCAGCCCCTTTGTGCATCCCCGGGGTGGGATTGCCTGGTTTTTCTACCAAAAGACATTCCGGTGCAGATACTCTGGAGATTGCCCTCATTGCCAGGGTGAGATTAGAGCGGCAAGTGCTGAGCAGCCCTCGTAGTGCTTGGAGCTGCCGGGGCTGTGACTCCTGTGCAGGGCTTGGCGACTTCGACACACTCTTTCAGTGTCAGGTGTTTGATGGAGGTTTTTTTTTTTTTTTTCCAAATGTATTTACATAATTAGCGTGAAAATAGGACATGGAAAAATACAGCCCTTTCTCCTAAAACGTGACATTGGCGGCTTGCCTGCAACTGATGGCGGGCAAGGTGCCACCACCTGGGTAGACATCTCCCTCGCCACCAAGGTCGACCCCAATCCCTTGTTTTTTGTCCTTCCCAAAGGCAGTGTCGGCGTTGGGTAGGGACACGGTGGTGGGAGCAAAGCCTTGGCCTTCCCTCACGCCAGTGGGCTCGTGCGCAGGGTTTGGCCCTCAGGTTTGGGGCCACCCAAGGTGGGCAGCCAGGTAGCCACGTCCCCCCAGCTGGCAGCACTGTGGCCCACAGCAGGAAGGGGAGGTCAAGGCTCCCTTGCAAGCGGCTGCGATTTCAAATAACCGAGGTCTCGGTGTTAACACCTAGGATTTATGTGCATTTTCAAAGCCCCACGCGAATATCTTTTTAGTCCTTAAAACGTCGCTTTGAAGTATGTGCTGTTCGTTATCTCCGTTCTGTGGGGTAGGGAAGCTGACAGCTTTCGAATGAGATTTTAAATACCTTATTGCAGCACGCGCTGCAGAACGCTTTGTCACCGCTGACAGCGCGGCCATTCCCATCAGACAGCCCTGCTTACTTGTTTATTTACGTGTGAGGCGTCTCTTTGCCCTTATACCTGGTACCCCAAAAGCAGGTTATAAAAACAGCCTGGTAAAGGATGGTGGTTTATGGCAATGCTAGAAAGCAACCTGCAGAACAAGCCAGGCTTGGTGGCCCTGGTGGTCACACCGATGCCAGGGGCTGAGGGATGGGAACACAGACGCGAGGCAGATGCGGTGCCCGTGACACCCATCTGCCTCTCTGCGAGTCAAAAGCAGAAGCACTCGCTGCTCATTTGAGTAGATGGCCAGCAGTGCTGTACTATGCCTCAGCCTTTCCCAAACACGGTATAAATCATGCCCACGGCTTTACTTCCAACTTGCTCCAAGTACCCACGAGTATCCATGCCCCGAAGGATGGCCACATAAGGGGAGCAGCTGTCTTCTTGGGAGAGGAGGAAAGGGGAGGTCAAGAAGCTGTCTCCCGTGGCAAGGACAGCTTGCAGAAGTGAAACCGCACCAGAGGGAAAGTATTTCCCCCTATCACTTCCATTTCCATCTCCCTCCGGGACACAGCAGCTCCAGTGCTTCCCATTGCCCCGATCCAGGCCATAGCGAGGTGAGGGAAATGTTGCTAGATCATTTCAGAGGGATGCCACCAGCCAGTAACTGTTGCCCACCAAAAATGGCATTTCAATTTGAAGAGCGTATGGAGAGTATTAGGAAGGGAGAGCACGTGTGCTGCAGTAGCCATGCCTGGTTGAATCATAAATGCAAATATCGTCATTTTACAGGTGACTTCTGGCTTTATGCAGGTTCTCCACCTTCCCAGAAATGAAGCTGGCAGGTAAAAGGTGAATGGCAGCATGAAGGTGGAGCAGATAAACCAATTTACTGCCATTTGCATGGATTGAAGGAGGTGCGAAGGGAGGGTTTTTGAAGTGTCAGGTAGGTACCTGGCTCCCAGGAGTTACCTTTAGAAAAGCCCTTTCCTCTGAGATGCCTGGTGGTGAGCATGGTCTAGAAAGCTGGAAACTCGACAGGCCTGAGCTCAAGGGAGGAAGGGAAGAGCACCTCGCTAAGTGTTTCCTATTCCCCTACTCCCCCGGGACGTAGTGACATTATGTGACACGGGGAAAAGGGACATGTCGGGGGGGAAGCGAGAAGCTGCGGAAGGTGGAGGAGCAGAAGGGTTTCTGAAATGTGTCAGACAACGGCAACTTTGCCTGTGGCTGTGGTATCTCTCTGAAACACTGAACCACTGTTCTCCTCTACAGCGGGTTAGAAATCTGACAAATCCAGCCCATGGACTGGCCACCTTCAGGAATTTTTTTTCCGCTTTTTTCCTTATGAAGAGCCCTCATTGCTCTGCTTTTGGGGAACTGCCAAGCAATTCGCATTAATTCGCCTGACCAGCTGTAAGAACCCGATTGCCCTCCCGCGGCCCTCATTATGCGCCCTTCCTGACGATCTAAATACAGAAAGGTCAGGAGGGTGAGCTCCAGTAAATTATTAGAGATACACCCTTAATTGCTGTGCTGCGTCGCCTTGCATCTGTACTCTAGCTCTACAGTTTTGTCTCCTCAGGAAAAACTGGATCCCTTGCTCCAGAAGAGAAAAGGATCAAGAAATGCTAGGGGGAAAAAAAAAAAGGTGAGGGGGGTCTGATCCCCTCACGGCCAACCCTTCATAGACCTTCTTTACAAAGGGCTTCCTTCCTAACGGTGCTTGCATCGTCACAGTTGTGTACACGTTTTCATCAAGTCTGTAACAGAATTACATGTTCTACTGCAGCATGGTAGTGGTGGGTTCTTTCAGGGACTCAAGCTGAGTGACTATTGCCCAGCAGATCGGTTTTTAAGCGCTGAGCATTGACACTGAGGTTACTAAAAAGGGGAAAATTCCTGATTGCCACGATAAAATTCCTAAAAAGGGCAAAATTCCTGGTTGCTGCACCCTCCCCGAGCACACAACCCCAACCACAGCATCCCCCAGGAGCCAGTACGCTGGTATCTTGCACATACCTGGTTGCTGCACCCTCCCCGAGCACACAACCCCAACCACAGCATCCCCCAGGAGCCAGTACGCTGGTATCTTGCACATACCTGGTTGCTCCCCACCTGACTTCCCCACTCAGCTTTCCAGATCTTCTAGACATCGATTTGTGTTTTTCTTGTCTTTAACGAGGAATGCAGCTGTGGCTGTTGTCTTTGCTTTGGGTTGGGTTTTTTTTTAACCCATGGCCGTGGTAAATGGAGTTGAGAAAAGAGCAAGAAAACTGTGAAGAATGATCCAAGCCAAGAAGATATTTTGGAGGGAAGGTGACTTCAAAATTCAGTTTCTCAATTAAGTTTTAAACTACCAAAAAGTTAGTTAAAAATCTATACAGAATGAAGATCTTGTTGCTCCCACAAATCCTGACATCCTCCTTTTGAAGTCAGTGGCTGAACATGCTACTGCTTTGGCAGTAAGAAATCAAGCACATATATAGTGATGAAGATCTGGGCTGTGCAAAATCCACTTGCTAATTAGCAGCTTTCCCTGGTGGCATTGCCTTCTCCAAAATATGAAATTAAATTTAAAAGAAAATCATCAAACAACCCCCAAATCTGTCCTCCTCCATGTCTCTGCTTTTTAGGAATAGGAAGATCATGTGCTAAATGTGAGGGAGAACATACTCATGCCCCATCATTTTCCTGGTCCTGCAGGCAGGCAGTTTTGGAGCCTCCATTGCTCTTGACCAGCGATATCATGCCACGTTGCTGGGTGCTGTGCAGCAACAGCGGGGCGTTTCCAGGCTCAATAGTGCGAGGCATTTATTAAAGCAATGGCACATTACATTTGTGAGCAGTGCACTGAAATACGACGGAAATATTTGATGACCCGGCAGACTGAGGCTGACACGAGAGCTGGATTCACAGTGGATCACTTCACCTGAATTCTGTAGATGTTTTGATCCATCCTCCCTTTGTTCTGACCCTCAAAGCTCAGCACAAAGCCTTCGTCCTACTGCATGCAGGTAAAAACAACACCAGCTGATTTTGAAAGAGGTTGATTCTCATTGAAAATTTCTGAAGCGCAGGCTGCGTACACATTTAACATTCAGTGCCCTTTTGAAAACGGTCTGACTCATCTCAAATATAGATGCAATGGTAGAGCTGTGAACTTTGTTTAGGGCCAGCCACCTGAGGGTCCACAAGCAGCCAGCCAGATGTGGCCAGAGATGAGGCTTTGCGAACTCATGCTGGGTACAGGGATGGGAGACACTGGGAGGAGAGCACTGGGCAGGTTCTGCCCTCGCATCTTTTTTGGCCGTAGAGGTTGGTACACCACAGTTCCTGCCTCTTTCACCAAGAGGTATCTGCCATCACTTGTTTATCGTTGGGTCCGTGTAGCCACGAGCAGACTGTGTGGCCAGGCAAGCCAAGTGAGGGCCATATTATGAATTGGCTTGTTAAGAGATGGAAGGTGATTTTTGCAAAGACCTGAATGTCATAAGGCACCCTAATCTCTTCAGGCAAACAAACAGGATTTTTTGTCCATTTGCAATCCTTCATGATATGGAAAAGGCACAGAGCTGCGGACTGTCCCTGATTTTCAGACGAATTGCTCCACTAGTATAAAAGATATTCTCATAATAGTCTCAAATTAGTTGATTGCTTGAAGTGCCAGAATCCTTAATGCTCTGCTATTTTAAACATATGGAAATTGATTCAACACTTATCATCTGTTTAGAGATGTAAATTTATTGAAAAAGATGCCACTTCTTCCTAAGCTTCAGGCAAGCTCTGATACTTAGCTTTCTGGGCACAAGCAGGTTTTTATGAGGACTTGTGATTTTAACTACAGTGATTTATTTTCCTTCTAAAGGCTGGGAGAAGCAGAGGAAAACTGACTGCATTGTCTACAGAGAAAAAAAAACGGATACTGGTACAGGCACTGGTGTGAACTGACACAGATACGGCAGTATCTGGCACATTGTACCCTGAGGGTCTTCTCCCAAGCACGGACGCTGGCCCAGACCTTGCCCTAACTTCTGTTGCAATTGCTCTGTCAGCAGGTCCACAGTGATGTTAGAAGCATCACTTATTTCTGTTCCAGTCGCTTTAGGGGAAGAGCAATGAAAAACCAAGCGCAGGCAGTGATGGCGATGACATTGGTCAACACCCCGTGGCAAAGGAAGCTTCCCCTCCCTTCCCGAATTTAGCCTAAGCTTCTAAAAGCCAAAAGCATCGATCATTCATCTGCAATTAAAAGCTCTTCTCTGAAATTCAGATGGCTTCCCAGCTTCAGTCTGTCAGGATACCTTCCTGCCTGGGCAAGCCCTGAGCTGATGTCTCAGGCATGAGGCTGCTCTCTGGATTAGATGAGAAAATCTGCAGCCTGGTCCCAGCTCCGCTGCTGACAGCCTCCTTTTTGATTCGGCATAGTCACTTAGCACCTTATATTACACAGGAATGCTGCTTGTGCCTTTAAGCTTGCGAAAATACGAGTTCCTCCCGTGGAAAAAGATACTTTTCCAAAAAAATGGTTGTCTCAGCTATTTGGTCGTGTGTTATTATTCAGCATGAGTCATATATTAATACCATACAGAGAACGTCTCTATAAAGCCTAATATTATGCTTCTGGGATGAAGCAATATTTCTTAATGTGTTTCTTACCCCAGTGTTTTTGCAGAGAAGCTGGAACGGGGCCCATTCACGCAAGGTGCCTTCACGGGAGCTGGTTAGCTCAGGGCAGGGGAGCATTGATGAAGTGAATGCCCCAGTCGTCCCCCTTACCCGGCTGCGGTTTGCATCACGGGGAGGGCACACGAGGTGGGTTCCTCTCGGATGAAAGGTGCAGGGTGCGCACGTTGCAAACTCAGCGCTCCTCTGTGTTACAGATCTGCTCCCGGGCTGTACTGCTCGCTAGCGTAGACACAGCTCCAAGCTTGTTTTCTGCACCGTCAAAATCTCTTGATGGCATTCGGGAAGCAACTTGACTGGCTGGATTAACGAAACGCCAAACCTGGTATCTCGACTGGCTAATGTTTAATCAGGGGCTTTATTTTCTTGTTTATACCGGTTGGTTTATGATGCTGAGTCCAGCCTCAGTAGCACGGAAGAAAAATTTGGCTCCTTTCCCAAAGTAAAGCACTTTAGTCTTTTTCATGAGCCTGAAAGAATTAATTTGGAGGAAGAGAGGGTTACCACAGAGCTGGTTTTTGGAAGGGCCCATTCACTTTTGGGGGTCAGGTTCAATCAGTATCTTTTCTCCTCGTGTGAACTGGTCATCTCCCTCGTCTTAAGACCTGCTAGCCCCCTTTTGAAAACAGCAGGGAACCACCAGAGCCTGCTGCTTCTGAGTGGTCCCCATCCCTACCCTTCCCTTCTGCCTTTGCCCTCCACCATCCAGACCCAAGCGACCAGCTCTCTTCCCTAATTACGCAATGACTGCGTACCTAAACATACTTCCTAAGTCATGAAGGAGAGGGTGACAGCCACCAGCATCTCACAGGGCATTCAAAGCCTCTCCCCGACGCTGCTGACGTCTCATGTTGGTTGTGTTGGGCTGCTATGGGACTATGGTGTGACCTGGCTGACCAGGACCCTGAGGCGGGCATCACTGGACAGACGTTCACCTTCGTGTCCCCTCCACCTCAGTTTCATCAATGGCCCTACTGTCATCTCCTCGGTACAAACCACTCCCAAAGCTTTTCCCCCGTTCGGGTTCCCAATGCACATGAGGCACAGCCTGTGGCTTTGCCATAATTGACAATTTTGGTGTGTATCCCGTACCCTTATGAAATTTTGGCTACCTTTGTTATATGTGATGAGCAACCAGGTCTCATATCGTAGGCTTTGTGCTCCTCGCAGACTATCACAATCCCGAGACTTCTCTGAAGCACTGGAGTAGAACCCATTGCTGATTCGATCACTGTTTTCCTAAGCAGATGCTTGTTCATTTTTGTTAGTGATTAGTAGGAAAACGTTAAGGAGGTATCCGAGCTACGGAGGAAAAAGCCAAGTCCCAAGCTACAAAGAGGTGATGGCAGAATTTACAGGCCTGCTGGAGTTGCAAAGAAAGGGACAATTATGTATTACTTGCAACTTCCTTTAGACCAGGCCCGGTACAAGCGTGCCTCAAAGGTTTTCACACAGGGTCCTACAACAAAGTGAGCTTGTCTGTGAAGAAATGCAGCTCAAAATTTTCATGCAAAACCTTCAACATGATATTTAGTGCATGTTTACACTCTGCCCTTCAGAAAGGGCTCTTTTTACAAAAATTCAGGAGGATTAAAATCACTGGCAGGTGTACCAGAACCTACGGATTCTGTGGGATATCAAGCCAAATTCATATGATTCCTTCCAAGACATGCCATCAGCTGTCTCATTTTGCTTGTCACTGCCATGCTTAATACACACGGTTCAACTAAATCCTAGCACCACATAAAAAGTCAGCCTCTCTCCAGCCCCTGCTTCCACCAGCATCTGCCCAAAAAGTCAGGGAGACGTGGGTACCCCCATGTCATACCTCAAACCAGGACACCCCACTACGCACAGCACACAAAAACTCACTAGCAGAGCTAAATGAAACTTAGCAGGGCCAAAACTCTTGCACAAATCCCTTTAGAAAGATATTTTTAAGCCACTTTTTCTCCAAACTCCACTTCTCTCAGCCCCAGCGCAATGGTAGCAATGAATTTTGTGTTTTATTTACAACAATGCTGCGAAATCAAGTCAGGTCATCTCAGGCCAAGGCTTTCCCAAGGGAGCATCCTCAACGTACACAGCTGCAGCTGGAGGTGTTTCACCCTCTCACATCTTGCCCCTTTCTCTCTGTGTTGCCCAAAAGAATACGGTTTAGCCCCAGTAAAGGCAAAGCCAAGGAGGGGGGAGGAAGATGGGTCCATTCACAAGGTCTTTGTTGTTTACAATAAATTCAGAGCAAGGGTGAATACAGCTAATGCATTTGTAACTTTTCGACGCCCACTCCCTTTCCTGTAAATTCCTGCAGGACTTTGGCACCAGAAAGCGTCCATGTGCTAGAAATCATGGAATTACAAAAGAAAGAAAGGGAGTGTAAGCAGTGGGAATAGGAAGAAATAGCTAAACAGGTACCTTTCAATTTATATACACACCCTTCTCACATAAACCAGCGGTAGTAATTGGTTAACGAACTATTAGTTCATTAATCAGCTTATCTTCTGAGAACAGGGCTTAGGCATATGATACACATACCAATTAACTACTTTAAGTTCACATGTCTGTCCCAGTGATTCCCCAACATCGCAGCTTTTGTTTCCAATGCAAGCATCACCCATGCTCTTTTTCCTTTGGTATTACAAGTATTTGTGTGTGTATAAAAAAACCCTGTAAATAACCAGGTAGATTCAAGGCGTCATCAGTCATTGTTTGCAGCTGGACCCGAGACCCTCAGAGCTACCAGCAGCAGCCTCCATCCCATCAAGATGCCCCTTGCTGGGCAGCTGTGTTTTCCATTGTTCTCCATAGGATCTCTCTGACTCGGGGGCTAGCACGGCGTGCTGAACAATGAAGCACGAGCAATTACTGAAAATAAGTGTTCTCCATTACAAGCAATTCCAGGCTACATTTCTCTTAGTTTCCAAATAAAAAATAAAAAGGGACATGCATGGATTGTTGAACTTAATTTTTTTTTACTTCAAATAAATGGACTTTGAAGGAGGAACGAAGACTATGAAGCTTTGCGCAGCAAACTGTGTGCATAGCTATAAACAGGCATATAGCCAGCCTATAATATGGCAAACTGGGCAAATCAATTTAGGCAGAGATTCTTCAAAATAGCTGTACTGCCCACAGCTACGCTCTGTGCTATTCCAAGCAACGTGGAAGAAAACAAACATTTTCCTATCAGTCTGCCTTCTCACCGAAACCGGTTCAGCCAAGGCTTGTGACAGGAGGGAGACGCTTTGGTGGAACAGGAGAGGGTTGTGCGTGACTTTCAGCAGGGGACTGGGACACCTTGTGCCCGGAGGTGATGGTGTGACTCAAGCCAAGGTGCTGGCAGGGCTGGTCAGCCCTCGGGGGTGGAACAAGCGCAGGGGCGGGTGGAAGCTTTTCCAAACCTGAAAATTCAGACTGAATTGTCCAAATCTGACAGAATCTGTCGTTTTTGAAAAAAAAAAAAAACCAAAAACCCACCTTATTATTTAAAAAATAATAGTAACTATAGTTGAAACTATGACAATCTAATTGAATCAATTAAAATAATTATTGACTATTACTCTAGAGCAATTCTAATTATGGGAATGGTCCCTGTTTGCTGCTGAGGTTTTAAGCAAAGTCAAACCACTGAAATGGATGAAGTCACCGAACAGAAAAAACCATCAGAAAGCAAAGCTGTCCTGAACCACTAACCTCGCCACAGCCAGCCTCCCCTCAACACAAAGAAATATTTACTTAGTTTCAGTTCATTCACATAATCGCATTCCGTATGCACTGTTAATTCACATTTTAACTAATCTGCATATAAAAGATGTTCCTACTTTATGGGGAAAAAGTAGTGTAACGTGCCAAAATCCAGTAGTGCTAAAATCCTGCAGGATTAGAACCTACCAGGAATAATCAGGAATACTTTGTTTCATTGCCAGATTTAATCAAAACATGTTTTAGTCAACTTACTTCTACAGCACATTAAAGATATTGCCAACTAATTAGAAGACTTCTAAATAACTGCTTTCCTGCAAGTAATTTGAATTCCATTTCTATCTGAATAAAACTCACTGCAAATCATGAACAAATGAACAACCACCTAACAGGAACACATAGACAACTTTTACTCTTTCTTAATATATAAAAATTAAAATTTTAAGAGGCACAATCAAAACGTCAGGGTGGCAAAGGCCTTAAAACACACTCACATATATTTAAAAAAAGGGAAAAAAAAAGTGGCAGCCATCCTTTTTGATGTTACAAGTTGCCTACTCAAGTCTCCACATGGTTCACCTTCACGAAACACATGCCACCTACCTGTGGGAGCTGTGGGAAAAGTAGAGGTCCCAGTGAGTTTCTCTGGCAGGAGATGCTGGGAGCCGCTCAGGACATAGTGGCAGGGAGGGGACAGGCTGGTCACACACGCGTAGGGACTGTCCTGCTTAGCCCACAAGCAGGTTGTGGGCCACCGTGTTACTCACCAGTCCCGCAGATGTCCAGCCAGGTGCTGTAGTCTGGGTGTGGGATGTGCTGGTTGGCTACCCTTGATATGACGCGTCTCCAGGGGGCACGAAAGATGGCCAAATGGAGTTTAAAAGCTGTATGTAATTCTGGGAAAAAAATGTCAGTTTTGTTAACGGAGCAGGGAAGAAATCTTTTAGGGAGAGAGAGCAGGGAAATGCGACCTAGAGTACAAGTACAAAACAAGGCAGAAATTGATTACCTGAATGAAGCTTTCCCACTTGCTGGTCTAAACCATGATTAAATCGGCGATGCAAATCAACGTAGCCTGGTGTTGTCTTATCCTTTTAAGTTCATGTATTTTATTTAAATGTAACAAGTAAACTTCCTATGACACGTTCTGGATTTTAGAGTGCGTGTGCAGCCAGTGAATGATGAGCAATGGAAATGCTGCACCGCTGCTTTTCCATTAAAGCACAAATAATGTCAACAGAACTCGGGAATGAGCTCCAGTAATAGGGAAATGGCATCAGAGAAATGCCTCCCTGCTTATTCAAATCTTAAGCTGGGGAAAAGTCAGGAACAGTATTAGCATTAATTAGACTGCCAACTACCCAGCAGATCTCCTGCACCAAAGTGTAGAATCCCAAATTGGTACAAGCTTGTTAGAACAGAGCACTTTTGCTGTTGGAGGAAAAACAGGGGGAAAGAAAAAAAAAAAAGGAAAAAAAAAAAGGAGAGCAATTGTGGCTTTACATCAATGATATATTTCATAATTTTCTGTTAAAATATGTACCCACATCATAAAACACTTTTAAAAAAACCAAGTATTTTAAATGTATGTACAATAATGCAAAAATATGCCTAAATATGTATCCAATGCAAAAAAAATAAACCATTTAATAAAATCTCCCTTCAAATGTCCCCTTGCTCTTCAACATCTTAAAAAAAAAAAAAAAAGAAAAAAAAAAAAAGAGCCCAGTAAACAAACAGGAGTTCAAACACAAACTGACAGACAAAAGCAGTGCAGAGCAGACACTTAAGAATGGAGAGGCCTCCAATTCTGCTTCCTATTCCCCTGGATTAAACCACAACTACAGCACCGCTTGTCCTATGTCACTTGAATTTTGTTTTTAAAAACTCAGCCTGGTGTCCAAGCCGTAAGAGGGCTGCCTGTAGCACTCATGTGCCATGCAAGCAAATGCATTAAGGCCATTTCCAACTAAGCACCCTTTAAACCCCCTTAAACAGGGGCGAATTTCACCCTAGGCAAATATTTCCCTTTCTGTGTACTCCTGCACAGAGATCCCATCCAGCAAAAACGATATGGACTAAAGTCTACCTGGACAACTGGTGGGAGAGAGATGTCTGCTGTTTTATAGTTAATTGTTTAGTCATCTCTTTTTTTGCAGTCTCAAAGAAACTGCGTAGAGGGCTCTGGTCTTACAATTTCAGTAAGTCCAGTATCTTGTATTTGTGACGTCGCTACTAATCAGGCTCCTAAATAGTTCTGAAGACTAAGTTTGGATGTCTGAGTTAAACAAGACACTTCAGCTGCACAAAAAAATGGTGATCTGGTTCCTATCTGGATATGTTCAGGTGACTGATGTATATCCTTTATCTTGCCAGAGCAACCACCCTCAGAGTACAGTTGGCCATATGTGAAATAGAGCTCGTTTGCCAAAGCAATCTGAGGAGGTTTCAGTATTGCTCCCTATGGGAAAGATGGCACGAACTGAAGCTCTGGTTAAAAAAACCTGCTTATAAGGCACTGGTGCAGCAAGGTTTGTGATTTCTCTTTTCCAACTGTTTAAAAGTCCGTTAAATTAACCATAAATAGCAATCAAAAGACATTAGAAAAGTCCCAAACCAAAGAAATCAACTTCGCATTGAAACTTAATTTACGACAGTCCCACTTCAGTGCACAAACTAGCTCCTGTATGTTTTTTTAAACTCATTGTTGGCTCATGCTCACCCAATATACAAAAGTCCCCCCTGCAAAGTCATGATGGGCTGAATATCTTCTACAAACAATAAATTTTTAGATGACATCATAAAATTACACATTAAACTTACAGACAATAGACAGGAACATACATTGGCTTACCCACTGTACATATCTATTTCAAACTTCGAAAGAATAAGAATATACACAAAATGTACACTTAATTCACAAAGTAAAACAGCCCTCAACATCTCCTATTTTGCAGGGCTATGCATTTCTTCTATTAAAACTCCACACATGGAACTATCTCTGTGCCAGCTCCTCTTTGTAAGCAACAGGATCACTTCAAGGTAAATTAGTTCTTCATGTATATGGAACAGAAACAGCAAAAGCTCAGCCTCTAGTCATCACTGTCGCTCCCAGACTCACTCAACTGCAAGTCATTTCCTAGGGAAAACAAAAAACAACACAACACAAGTTGGTAGACATTAATTCACGTTTCATGGCAATCGAACCAAAGAACAGTCACATTTACACTGGAAGATTTAAATGAGAATAACACAAGAAATGAATGCAAACATCATCTGTCATTTAATGGAACGGCTCCCCGAGAATATTAAGAGCTGCATGGGGCTAACACACAGTTGGATCCCGGCCAAACCGAGTGTCCTTGGTTCCAGAGCCACCAAAGCTTCTCCCGATGAGAACAGCACTCCCCACACGAGCAGCTGCGGAAGGCGTTCTACAGTCTTCACCCGGCCAAGCTCCCCTATATGGCTCTGGAACAAGGCATCGGGGAATTCCCTGGCTTTCTTGGCCCTTTTAAAATAGAATTTTTTTTTTGCATTAAGGCCATTTGGGCAGCCAAGGCAAGGCCTCCACATGGCAATAAAGCAAAAGAAATGTTAAAGCCAGCTCAACTCAAGGCTTTTGGCTGAACAAAGCCGACACGTGCTGTGACAGTGAAGGTCCCTCTCCAAAGTGCAAAGAGAGATCAAACAAAATGCCAGGATACGGATCAAACCTAGAGTCTCAGAGCCCATTTTGCAGAGCACTTGTGATTTGGTGAGGTGGAGGGGATAAAAGGGGGCAAGAATCATGCTTGTGTTCTGGTAACTGAACCTCGCTCTTCCAGCATTCTCCTATGGCTCTGTCCCAAAGAGCTGCAGAGCAGCTATGCAACAGCTATGCCCTGGATTTCTTCATCTCCTCTTCCCTTTTATGAAACAAGAACAAGGGTTAGGGGCGATTCTCCCCATGTAGATGGTCACAAGTGACATATTAATCCTTGGCAAAAGGGTTTTAAATCCAAAGGTAAAAATCATTGCCTGAAAAAAGGAGCTACGCTACGAGTTCACAAATCTTCCTGGAGTCAGAGGCTTCTTGGTATTGTATTGTTGGTATTGGAGAAGCAGGGAAGAGGCAGCTCACAACAGGAAGCAGAAAGAGTCCTACTGACTTTGTTGAACTTTAGATTTCACTTAGGCATTCAGTACTGACAGGAAGACTGACAGGCCTCGGCTTTTGGACAGTAGGCCTTTTCAATATTGTCTGTATAATACACTTGTCTTCTAGAAGCTGGAAACCCTACACTTACCTGTATTTAAACTCCACCAGTTCCCTATGTGTGGGTGCCAAGAGCTGTACACAAACACACCTCAGGAGGAATTAAGAATAATTTATGATAACCAAGTTCTAGTTTCTTGTAAACGCAGTATTTTAAATCCACTGAGATAGAATATACCTGATTTAGCATAAGGTACATCATCTCCCTAAAGAGAGTCTCATGGGACAAACTTTAAAATCGTTTTTTACACTTTTTAAAGGGTGGAGTGAGTTTGTACTGATTCAGTGTTTGCAAATGCCATAGTTGTAATATTTTAACCAAACACATGGCACTTTAAATTTCCCTTCAAAATGTGGTATTTGTAAAAACACAGTATAGAGTAAATATTCTAGCAAAGCAATACACCTAATAACAAAGACCACAGAGACTGTGCATTTATGACCAGAGGAAAGCTTTGTGCCATTCATAATACCTTTAACTGACATAACTGACAACCCAACTCTTTATGTCTAATCTGTGTTTTCACATTAAAATAATTCCCATTCTCCAATGTACCAGATCCTCCCATGCTGATCCTTTTATACCCACTCATTCCACTTGGAGGCCTGAATTAACGCTCAGCACAGCCACTGCATGATGCCCACAGGCTCTAGACCAAACTGAAGCGTTCTCCACACCTTCAGACAGGTCTCAGCCCTCTGTTCAAAAAACCTACCCTCATATTTCAGCCAGTGCAACTCCCTGGGATTACTATGTGGCAAACTGCACTTCATGGAGTTAGCCTCACATGCTAAGGAAACGAGTGGTCTCAAGCAGCTTTCCACAGTGGTAAGACACAAGCCTTTACTTACGGAGCGTGTTCATGAGATGATTGCTTCCTTGTGGCCTGCTGGTGCCGTTAGCAACAGCATTCCTGTTGTTATACTGCTGGTGCGGTGGCTGGGAAGGGGAAACGTGCGCCGGCTCTTCCCCCTCACTGCTGGAGCTTTCATCTTCACTCCCAGATGAGCTTTCTGAATCTGATGAGCTGCTTCCACTGCTGCTGCTCATTTGCTCGATAATTTCAACCTCTGCTCTCAGCTCTGAAATAGGAGGACATTTGTCTGGTTGAAACCATAAACAGGGCCCCACGGAATTTTGGAAACAAATGTGAAAATGCAATAGTTTTGTCAAGTATAATTAATCACAAAATATCTCACATGAAAGAGAATGACAGGAAGGAAAACAAAAAAAATTCTGAAAGCTTTTTTACTTAGTTGTAGTTAAATTTAAAGAAGCGACAGCATAGGTTAGGATCATAAAACCTTCACTTCCACTATTATTATTTATATACATTACACTCCTGAAAGCACTTCCTGCTTCATTACTTCCGACAGGTTATATGCTCTACATACAAGGTAAGTACATTTCCTGATTGAGTTTTACAGGCCAGCAGCCGGTCCATTTTTTTAAAGTATCTTAAACTGGAGGAACCTAAACTGTTAGATGTCAGTGACATTTAGGCTTTTGGAAAACACAGAAAGCAGGGGGGAGGGCATCGCCACACGATCACAACAGAAACTGCCTTGACTTCAGACAATGTACGAAACTGCTCCAGCGCAAGGCCACATGCCTTATTTTGAGCTCACTTCAGAAGGAGGTGGATGACATCAGATAACTCTGCAGTGGGGCAGATGAGAACACTCTCATGCCAGGGAGTGGTTATAATACCTTAGCCTGCTATAAAGCTTACAAGTAGCCAGGAAAATACAGAGTCTACTCTGAAACTGGGAAGTTATTCAAGTCTGACACACCCTACTTCAGGGTTTCCAGTGCAAAGAAACACTGGAATACCATGACAGCACCACAACAGCTAGTGTTGGCTGAACAGCTGGTTACTAAACAGCTATTACGGTAAATCACCCCAAATCACAGCATATTGTTAAATTCGTCATAATTATAAGTGGCCTAAACACTATCAGAGGAAAATTCTTTTGTATCCACACACAAAGTCGAGTATTTAATGACTCAGTTCACCTAGGCAGCTTTCCATCAGAGAGCAATATTCAAACACATTAAGCATAGGATGTGAAACCCTCACAATTTAGATTGTTGTGCTAACAGTTCTATACCCGCAGGGTTAGAACTCAGTGCTTGCCCTGGAGAAGTTACGGACTAAAGGGACAAGAATGAAAGAAGCGAGAGGTTAGGTGGTATCATCTCTACCTGACAAATACAGAACTGATGCCAGAAGTAATTCACCTTAGGTCAGATGTGTGTCAGAGTGAGACGAACCCCAGCTCCTCAGCTGGGGACACTGTCCGTGTGTACACCATAGCCAGATCATGTAAAATAAGTCTCTCCGTTATGTAAAAATGGCACAATTTTAATGATTCTTATCTTTAGCCCCTGCAGGAGCAAGTAACTCCTCTTTTTAATAAGACCCATTTTCCTTGGGCTGCTTAATATCACAGAGTAACAGCTAAGTTTTCAGCCTCCACTTTACAGAGAGTTCCTCTAGCTCAGCATGTATTGGTTTTAGAAATTAAGGGCTTTTTTTACCAGTTTTAAACCGGCTATTTTTCAATTTCAAAGTTCAGAGCTCAATTTCAAATACCATAGTTATATTGAATCAGAGGCAAGGAAGGTGTATTGGAAGGGAATAACCATATGACTAACTCCAGCTGGGTATTTAAGTATAGCAGGGTTGTTCCTCCAACTTACTTCCTAGATCTAGATTCCTGACTAGACCACCTGTGTCTTCTGTACTTTATTTGTATGCCAGGTAAAACTTACTCTTTCATCTTGAAAACAAAGCACAAGAGACGACTGGAAAAGGGAGAAATAATATATGATCAGGCCAACAGAAGATATTACCTTGTACTGTAATGTCTTTCTCCCTTAATCCCTCTCAACAGAGTCTTGCAGGTTTTAAAAATCCACTTCAAGCCTGGTGTCTGATACACAGACAAATGAGTGCTTGTAAGTCACTATTCTCAGCCTACCCATATCAAGGATTTCAAACGGTAACTATTCGCCCAGACTTAATTTTTTTCCCCTAGCTTAATGGTGTAAAATTTACACGTACCTCTAGTAACAATTAGAGCGGTTAGTTATGTTATACTGATAATAGTAACATATTGTTAGAATATTCTGGACTGTAGCAAGAACAATCACCTATAGGCCACAGCCCATACTGTAAAAACATTCAATAAACAAGCCTAATAAAGAACAAGTGTTTGAGAATTACACACATACGCTTACAAAGCTACAGAGCCATACAGATGAAATGGAAGAGTGTTGGCACATGGGCTGAGAAGAACACAGGAGTCCAGAAAGCAGCATATAAAATAGCATGAAGATGGCGAAGCAATCTCAGGGGCATTGGTGGTAAAAGGGAAAAGGTGCAACAAGAAAAGCACTTCAGAGAACTAGGAAAAAAAAAAAATCTAAACAAGAAGTTTGAATTTGATACAGCAGGCAACGAGACAGCTGAAGGAAGTGATGCAGTCTGATGAATGGGAAAGGAAGATTAGCCTGGCTAATTTTAAACAGAATTGGAGACTAGCGTCAGATTGAAAAGTGAGGGTTTTCTGCTGGGGAAGCAGAAACTAAGAGCCCACAACAGAGGTTTGGTTATGAGAAGGGAGAACGCCTTGGAAGAACTGGTAAGGTCCACTACGCTGAACACAGGCAGGAATAGCAAAACAGCACCAATATCACAAGCTTCAAAGACTGGCCAGCTAAGGGTGTTCTCAGTGACAGCAGTCACTGGTGAAACTTGGTCTGAGCCCATCTTCCAGTCAATTTTTGCCTCACAGGCCATCAGCTTCTCCTCAGGTCTCTCTTGTCTCTTAATTCCTTGAGCCCAGAGTTCTAAACATTTGTGCAAATGAGAAAAAAAGTAAGTTTTCACTGACGTTATGGGGGCTGCCGCATCGCTAAAAGCCTGGCAGGCAGAACTCCAGCAGGACCACTAAGGAAGTCTGTTCAAAACCCTGTTCTGTCACATTGTGTCAAAGATGGTGGCTGAGCCAATGATGGCACCAAAGCCTTGTAGGAAAAACATAACTGCTTTAAAATTGTGCAATTTTGCATTTTCCTATTTGCTTGTTATGCTTAGTGCAGTTACAGGTACTGAAGCCTTGGCTAAACACTTCCTTGCGGTGCCTCCAATTAAAATAGTAGTGTGTGTATAAGCGTACATATATGCTAAGCCGAACAACGAAAGAGTCAGATCTTTCCTAGATCTTTTTGTGCCGTTAAGATCAAACGCCTCATGTTGATGCACCCTTAAGGTTTAAAAGACGACAAGAGTTAGAATGTGCAGCACTTAGTTTTAAAAAAGCTTTCCATATGGTACGGTTTTGAACACTTGCCTTAATTGAGTCTACATCAGCTGAAAAGGCTGACATTGCTGGGGAACCTGAACTTTTGCACATTTCGTGTTCCAACTGTAGGCTTTCTTTAAAGAAAGCAAAATGGCTTACTGCTGTACACTGACAGTCAATGCAGATTTTACAGTAAAAAAGAATTCAAGGTCAGAAATCATATGCAAACAGAACAGCCTTTCTCAACAGGGCTCTCTTTTGTATATATTCAGTATCAAATGCCCTAATTTCTTTCCATAGTCATGTCTTAAGGGTTCGTTCTTCTCTCAGTTCCAACAGGCTACGCAGAATTTTTAACTAAAGCCCTAACCTTGGGCTGCAGGAATACCAAGGACTTTTTAGGGAGCAAAAGGTTGTATGACTATCGCAGAATGCTTACTGTTAATAATGGTACACAAGGTGGAGAAATCAACTTGACACCGGCACTTGGCGCATGTGGAGATGGCAGCTAGAAGAGGCAGTATTTTACACTGAAGTGCAAAAAATTGGATTGAGGTGTTCTTGAGAGACAAACACAGCGCTACGGCATAATCCTTACACACTACAGCTGCATTTTAGGTAAACAAGATCTGCTCAGATTTTTAAGCACTGAATTTACAGTCTCCAAACCAGAAATACGTTTCTGTGGAGTTGTTTTGTTCTTTTTCATGTATGGCATGCTGTAATTATGTCAATGTTACTGAAAACATTTCTGTTGTGGTCAAATATGTCTGATAAACAGTGATTATTTCATGCACATAAATGGTTGTATTGTGGTTTATGTGTGCAAATGTTCACCGCTTAATGAAATGTTACCAGATGTAGCCAAGTATTTACAAAGACAAGCCCTTACCCTCTCTTTTGCTCCTGTCGGGCAGGAGGACAATATAAAAGCTTGCAGGGGAAAAGATTCCTCTGGTGCAGGACCCTAGACACAGCCTCCCAAAGGCCTTTCTGCATGAAGGACTGGTTCAGCTCCCACATGCTCTGAGTCTGTCCTCAGGCACCGCGGCTTAGACAGCTGTGTAATGGGACAGAGAACCCACCTACCTGAAAGTTCATTTCCCATCTCATCTGTAAGGGTAGCTATGGGAATGCACAGCTGAGGGTACCAGAGGAAAGCAGAAACCTGTGCTGAGGTTAAACTATTGTTAAACATCACCAGGGCTGTGTGTCTTACCACACCCTTAATTAAGTAGGACATACTTGGAGCAATAGAGTGGCATAGCGTCAGAGATTCTTTCAACCACCTCCTTTGGGGACTAAGGTCTGTCCTGTGTCCATTAAAGAAAAAGCCAGAATTTCAGGTTTATGTGTATCTTTCTTCCGTACAAATGAGGTACTTCACCCAAAAGGAAAGCTACTGCCTCAATGGAAAGAACACAACCTCTTCAGAACTTACAAGACTTTGCTCATAAAAAGACACATTAAGGAAAGATAACAGGACTGAAGACTATCTCACAGCTTTTACAGTTAAGTTTTATTAATTATTTTCATTGTAGAATGGTGCCATTTTAGTTCTACCTTTCCCAAAGTACGTTATGATATAAAAAGCTGATAAATATCAGTTTAGTAATGCTGATGCTCTAGATGATCAATGCTGGAAAAAAAGTTATAAAAAGCATATACTTTAAGCAAAAAAACCCCTGCCCAGGTATTAGTGCTCTTTTTGCGCCTTGAACGAATCTCTCTATACAACACCAACTTGAAGTCCTATTTTTAGTACAAGTCAGGTGTTCTTCTGCCTGATTTTGGAAATAAAAAGCTACAGGTTACTTATTTCAAGCTACTTTCCTACAAGAGATGATCAAATGGCAAAAAAAATTTACTAGAACAGTTCCAAACAATGTGACTTACATCTTAGACCACTAGAAAATGATCTTTGTAGAATATGTGTCACACCAGACAAATGAAATTATTTTACTATAACATGACCTTTACAAATTGCTGTTTGTATAAAAGGAGTGCCCCAACGGTTAAGTAACTTATTACATACTACAAGAAAAGACATTTAAAATTCACAACTAATTTTTAAATTGATATATCACCTGTTATCTTTCTCCTTACCTATTACACAGAAAATAAAAATGGCAATGCAGCTAAGGGAACTGTAGCTAACAGACTCTCAGACGTTGATTCTGTCTGCTGACCAGCGTCCAGGTATTGAAAATACTACTGCTGCGAAAGAGTGAGACCAGTCAGCACCTATGCAAACACACAGATAGCTTAGCAATAAAAAACGTCACCTAGTGATTACCATGAACTGAAAAAAATACCCTGCTAAGTAATTAACATACTCTGGGCAATTAACATCAGCTAAGCCTATATGGCAAGAATAGCTATATGGAACAGAGGGAAAAAAGAGAAAGAAAGAGTGATCCAGAAAAAAAATACTAGACAGAAAGGACAATCTTAAAATAAAATAATTGCCTCTGGTGCCAGACAAGAAACAAAAGAGAACAAAATAAAAATGTAAAAGTAAAGTCTTCCTCTTTATCCACAACAAAACCAGATATCACACCACTATGAGAGGAAGGACGTGGGCAAAGAAAGTGCGCCCTGCCTGCAGTGAAACACTGAGACAAGGCGTTGGTTGAGCAGGAGATTGAGTTGAGCCAGTCATCCCTGCGCTGGCACTTCAGCAGAAGTATAGCAACGATATGGCAGATGTGATCAAAGCTGCAGAGGAGTGGCTGTGGTAAACGGGAAGCTGCAGGGCTGTTCACTCTCCCATCCCTCCCCTACTAGCACTGCTTGGCACGGCACATGCTGCAGGTTTTGTGATGGGAACACAGCCATCCAGCCCTCCCATCCCACTGGCAAATGGCTCCAACCTTACTCAGTACTCAGCGCAGGAATAATTTCCATCCAAGTTACTTGATTGCATAACTAGATCTCAGACCATGAGCTTTTGTTGTTGTTGTCATCATTTGCTAAGACACCCATTCAACTTGTCTTCAGGTTTCTCAATTCATGCTTATTTTGTCTTCTTTTCAGAACAAAGAAATAGTTTGGAAGAGAGAAAATTATCCAGAAAGAGAAAGCTCTCTCATGCCAGACACAACTGCAGTATAAACATCTATGTTGGCAAAAGAGAATAAATAATTTACTAAGATGCCTTAAAATGAGATATAAAGATGACAAACCAGCTGTCAAGTACCATCTTTCAATCCCTGAACATTCTAACATTTTTATAAATCGTATAGTCATAATTTTTGTTACAAAGAAAGACAAACCCAACCAAAACTCAGGAAACTACAAACCCTTTTTTACCTCTCTTGATGTCATCCAGCTGCGGCTCAGGTGAAGGATTATCTTTCAAAGGAGAAGTTTTAGGTCCAACTGCTGGCTTGGTTGGGGCTCTAAACTGTGAAGGAGGCTGAGATGCTCGGGCAGACTGTTGTTCTATTCGGGCTTGGATCTTACTGCTGCCCTCTGCTCTGAAAAAACAACCAAAGACATTCAGCGGTACTGTGCAACTATGTTCAGCTTTTTCAATATGCTTGTACTAATGCATCATCTGTGACTTCCTTTTGCACAGATCTCTACTTTGTCTTATAATCAGCAAATTACAGCCTTCTGTATGCAACACTTGCTTTCAATAAGAAATAAGCCTATACAACTACACTGCAACACCCTTACAAAATGTATTTTGAAATCCAGATGTGGTTCAGTGGTGCCAAATTCTCTACTTGAAGAACAATGACGGCTTTAATTTAGAAATTAGTATTTGTATTTTTAAAAAAGAATAAGCAATCATAGTAATTTAAAGTAACTACATGATAAAACAAATCCACTCGTAACAAAATCCTGCTTAAAGCAATCCCAGTAAAAGAAACAATTTTCTCACTTGCAATTAAAATATCTCAAGCTGAACTCTCTTAAGAGGTCAACCCAACTAGAGCAATCATTCTCACTGCTAAATACAGCATGCAAGCATTTAACTCCTGTTTTTCATTCACTTGCTATTATGCCTTAAAAGTAGCTGAAGCTGTTTCCTTAGTGGGAAGTAGTCTCCAGAATAACACTATGCCTAGCTGTTCAATTCAAAGTGGGTATTTCTTCATTTTACTGAATCAGTGATGTGATTGAGATTGCAGGACAGTCAATATCCTTGGCAGACAAAAAAACCCAAACAAAATACTTATTCAGGTCCCTCTATGATACACCATAATGAGGTGTGGTGTATTTATTGCGTAACACCAAAGCCTCTGGGGGTATGGCTTTATGTAGTGTGGCACAGAAGCAGCTTATGTGGATATTACGAGCTCAGTTTCGGTTCCAGGAGGGTCCCATCTCCGCAGTGTGATACTTTGTGCCTGTGAGGTAATCCCACTGAGAAACAAGTTAAACTAGTCCATGGAGAACTTCCTGGGACTTCACCTAAACCACTTCTGGTACCTGAGCCAGTACATTTAGGCCTAACTCAGGTATCTCTGCGCCTCATTGAATTGTAGATGCAACCTCAAAAATTAAGCACAGAACCACCTCTTCATTCATGACTGAAATGCAGCTATTAGATACCACATTAATGCAGCTTACACAGCCATTTACAATAGAAGTGAGGATTTGGGAATACACTCACTGCATGAAGTGAAAGGTAAAAGCAATAGATTGTTTCCAGTATTAATTATTCTCTTGGAACTACAGAAGGTTCCACGTAGATTAAGTGCAATTACACCCCCATGAATGTCATCAGGATGTCAACACTAAAAACTCTGCTCTCACAGAGTGTCAACAGGTCATTAAAGATCAAAGTAGCCATGGAAAAAAAAAAAAAAGACACCTCTGATCTAGAAAACTGAATGACTTCACAAAGCACCATTCCTAAAAACAGGGATCCCCAATTTTTTACTACCCTGCCTCTGCTTGAGAAAAATTGAAATATTTTTCACCTCATCTGAGCCAAAACTCAGTGGATCTAAACACCTCACTGAACCCAAGCCCTCCTGCACTTCTTTGCTCCTTTCTGACTTAAGCGAACTTAAATTGGGAATTCAAATCTCATCTGTGATGTGCTCATATCCACTGGACAAGATGGAATGCCACGTGGATGGGTTTTCATATCACTGATTCAGAGGAGTGTTGTTATAGTCCATTTACCTTGAACTCAAGGTGCTCTTGGCAAGTTTCCAGCCAGCTGCTGCTGAGCTGCAACCCACTGCTTTATCAACTAAAAGTTCTACACTGCCGTTTGGTTTTTTTTTTTCTTTTTTAAATGTAAAACTTGTGAAATTATTTAAAAGCTTCTTCTTCAGGAGACATTTGAATAACTGCTTTCTCTTTAGATCTCAATAACCCACGGTCCAGGGATGCTGAAACAACATGATCCAGAGACTTTAGGTACCTGCAGAGCAGCACGACTACTAAAAATGGTCCAGCTGTACACTTCGTAGCATTTGTGCAGTGAAGTAAGAATACTTGTTCAGAGAGGATTTCTGGTCTCAGCAATTCTTCTAGGCAAAACCTCCTAACCATTATTTCTACAGTTCCCCCCACACACAGCTGGAGGCTTTGAACTTGGGTTCCACTTGATACATCACTGACGAATACAAGGATGAGCGTTTCTTGTTCCCTAAGAGTATATTATTAAAATCATGACTCCCACAGGAAGCTGTAGGGAACAAACCTAGAAAGTCCAACAATACTTCTGGCAGCCTAATAATTCCATGGTCTTTTTCAGCTAACTAGAGATTCCTGAAACACATCCCATTCTTCAGCCAGCTTCCAAAGCTTCAAATCATCAGAGGTGTTTCACTGCAAACTATAATTATGCCTTTTAAACAGTGGAGAATTTACAAATGCTTTACCCTTGGATTCACGCTCCTATTTGCATTTTTAGGGAAGATAATTGGCCATGTAAAGCCCATAAGGCTTAGTAATTAAACATCACTACAAAATAAAATAAAACTGAGTTCTGGTTCAAAAGACAGTCTGAAGAAGAAATTTCAGCAAGAATTAATCCTATCGACAGCCCTGTCCCCAGCTTTACCTTGTTTTCTTCACTTGAATGCTGCTACTAAGTTTTTCCAGCACATATTCCCCAGTGTCATGATTGATAATAAGCACACAGTCCTTCTGATATGGCCTTTTATTTCCTTTAAACACAGTCATTGGTGGAGTTGAACCCTGGTATCAAAGAAAGAGCACATATTTCTTTGGTTATATTCCCCTACCCAAAAGTTTATATACACTAAGAGAAATGACTATATGTATTGTTCTGACCAAGAGGCTAAGCAGTTAATGTTTAGTTCTCACAGAACATGTTCATTCATGAAAAGGGAAAAATACAGTTATATGCAGTAGATCAGATGTTCTCTAATATTATATGAGGGCAATATTATGCCTTCCATCATTTTAAGTGTCTCTGCAGTGACAAAACATCTTCTCCATGGTTGCCATTATTTACAGTTCTCATTCCTGAAATGGTAACATAACTGAATTCGCATAGTTGGCTCTGACAAGTGTCAGAAATCTTCTTGACTTTTCTGCTCTGGAGATCTTGGGTTTAGGTAAGAAATGGAAGTTCTAATTATTTGTGTATCAGAGCTGTTGCCTAAAGAAATATGTGATCGACTAAAAAATAATTTAAACTGCTTTGTATCTTTTATATATATATACATATACACACACTAAAAAAAAAAAAGCAGTGTTTTCCTAGTGAATCCCGAGCCACTGTCACAAACTATGTAAGAACAGCTGCCTTCTTCAAAGTCAAGATTAGCAGGGAGACTGCCATGCAGTCTTCTCAAAAGCAAATGGGGTGTCTTGCCACCTTCCAGACAGTCCCCAAGTCCACACGACGCTGCACAGAGCCATAAAAGTCTAATGGCTTAGACTGGGAAGCAATAAAGAAAAACTCATGTAGTGCTGCACACTGGGTAAGTGACACTGCGAGATTATGCTCAGCTGTACTGCATCCATGCCCAGGCTGGCTCATACACCTGGTTTTGGGGTTACAGGAGGCAGAATCTACGGTCTATTGGCACACAGCAGCATGGACACACACCTGGCTGTGTCAAAAAAAGGACATGTTACTCAAAGGGGATATACAGAAATATGTTCTCAACTACAAAGCCTTCTCAGATTTCTCCATAATGTATAGCTATTGTACAAAAGAAATAAAAAAAATAAATATGTTTAGTCATGTGCACCTTTGCACATGATGTAGGAAAGCAATCAAAATCAGGGACAAAAGGAAAAAACGTACTCTTCTACATTTTATTCTGAGTAGCAAAAATGAACAATCATATTTTAACCACTCAGAATGCAATTCTTATTCTCTATATTGCTAACAAATAGAATATATTTCAATTTGAAATGGCTTTGAACCAGTAAGGGTGAAAAATGTGAATTCTCAATGAAACAGTAAGAGATACAGATACAAGTCAGAAAAAAATGTCTCAAGAAAGTCTAATCTTCAAAGGCATGCTACATTTTTATCATCCCTACATTTAAGAGAGGAAAGCAGCATTGAACAGAATAAAAAGCAAATTGAAAGTCAAATCCTGCTCGCTGTTGACAACTAATTCAGGAAACGTATAATGCACAAATTTAATGAAAATTGATCAAAAATTGATTCTGCTACCCAGAAGCCTCCTAACTCAGCAAAGACGGTGATTCTGGCTAAAAAAATAAGCAGAAATTGAATCCTGCTTAAGCAAATTAACAGTCCCACCTTCTACTTAAAATTAAATGTTATGTGAGTACCTAAATAACAGTGGCTTACAGATTCTGCTGATTACAGGATCGAAGGAGGAGATAGGTGAAACAGGTGACATTTAATCAATTTGTTTTCATGTGTGAGGGCTTTTTAACAAGGAGAAATTCCTCACTTCCTCAACCAAGACTATTTATCAAATATTAAAGCCACTAAATCCACATGTAGAAATAGCACTTCAATTTATCCAAGCAGCAAGGGACACCAAAATAACTTCACTGAACAAATTATCAGAGATATCCTCAGGGACCAGGCAATTTTAAAAAACAACTTAGAATCTGAATCCTATCCGGTTGTCAGGCAACTGAGAATCAAAGCAAGATCCAAGAAATTCAGTAAATCGTGTTAGGACGAAACGATCTCAAAACTTCTCACTCTTTTCCAGTATGCCCAGTGTTTTCTAGCTCCCTGACTGGAACACAGGCCTTGGAGCAACACAGGCACAGTAGCTGCGTTCAGTGCAGTTAGCTGCCCAAGCCTCTGAAACGTACTATAAGCTTACAGGTGTTCATACTCGTGTGAAGACAGTCAAATGAAACTCATCAGTACAGAGATTCCGAAAGGGACATTACAAGTGATGTTGTTCCACACAAAAGATAAATGAACAACACCGCTACCAGTCAATCCAAGATTAATGCCACTGCTATTCATTGCATTGTTGCCTGTTCTCACATAGCACTACCATGCTCATCTTTTTTATAGACAAAAACCGGTATATGACCTCCTGCAGCGCTGAAGGTGACCAAAGCCATATAAAAAACAAGAGCAGGGGGGAAGCAGGCTGAAGCCCCATTCAGTGAGAATTATCACAGTACCAATTAAAAACACCAACATGCTAGAATAAACAATACCAAAAGGATCTGACATATGGCTTTCAAACTGACTGCTGCCCCCTGCAACCACCAGACCCATTGATGTCCCTGAATTCTGGTTTATTGGCTTGACACATAGTATTAACTTCAGCTAATAAACTAATCCAGTTCTAGCATGCAAGCACTTTCTTTTGTTTTGGTAAGGAAACCACTGAACCTCCAAATACAAAACAGCTGCACCTATAAACAGCTTGATCACTTGTTTTACTGCTGTTTGACTGTCATCCTCACACAGGAGATCTTTATGGCATAATTTGAGTAGGAAGTGGATACAAAACTACTTCATTGCCACTCACCGGAACCACCCCCCTCACCTCCACTGATAAAGCTAAAAGCAGGGAACTCTCTATGCCATCTGCATGTTTTAGTAATGGAAAGAATATGGTTATAGGCCTACCTGTGGCTTCTGAACATCAAACCTTGACTGAAGTCCCAACTACCTTTATTCATTAAGCCATAGCACTAAAATAGATGGAAACCTGGAATAGAGCTTCAACTAACAGCAGAAATCTTCTTGTTATTCAAGGGCGAGGAGGAAGGAACCAAAAGTAAAGAGACTGGAACCTTACAAATATAACTCTTTACAAAGATTCAACTGTACAGTCCTTTCCTAAGGTAACACACCACAAGTCTGGCTGCTCACATATTGAACCCATTTGTATGAACAAAGATGAAAGTGAAAATAACATTTATATTAGACTATAACTACAATGCAGATTTGTTGGAGAGTAAACAAGGACACATATATAGCAAACTTACTGGAATATGTGGCAAAGTGATTGTTACATCATCTCCTTTACCCACTTGAAGGTCCCCCTCACAAGATGTATCAATCGATGCTGGTTTAAAATCATCTAAAGAGGAAAACAATTGCAATTACATTTCTTAGAGTCTTCAGGAGTGCCATCCTGCCTGGCGAAGTCACTGCACATTTACTCCTGAGGCTCATGTGGCTCCTGAGAACTCCCTCTGTGACAAAGACTAATTTAGCGACATCAACTTGTTTAGCCTTGCTGATATTTCTGGCTATTTAACCGCCATCTTGCCTCCACAATATGTCCTCCAGGGTAAAGGAGACCTCAGATCTCACCTATGAGGAAAAAAAGAGGTGCTGATCTCACTGTCAGCAGGCTCCATGCTACTCCAAAGACACTGTGGATAGAAACCATGACGAAGGTAAGACACTGTAATAGCTTTAAGCTGGCCCTAGTTTTAAGCTGCGTTGTATGGAACGCTTTGTCCCCCAGACAAGGCACTTCTGTTTAGTGTATTTATTTGAATGCAGAATATTTTAACTTTAAAGTATTTTCCCCTCATTATTCTGTCATGCTGATGAGCCGCAAAACCCAGAAAGAACTATCAGAACTGGTAATATTTTGACAGAGGACTTAGACAAAGGGAAATAAGATCAGACAGACAGAGGTTGTTTTGGTTTGTTTGTTTTTAAAATAAGTCCCCATTCAATTGCAGCATCTCTGGATATGCAGAGGTGCAATCATATTAACAATCAAGGCTTTTAATTACTTCATTAGTTAAGAAATTAATATCTCAGAACAAATTTTAAATGTAATTCCACGTTTGCAGAAAAAAAACCCAAGCCCCCAGCTTGTAATGAATTCTCACTAAGAGGATGTAAATGGCAAGCAAGTGTGCTGTAACCAGGCTCGCTTGACTTAATCCTCATGCCTTAACTGCCAGACCAAATGATACCCTTCATTTTCACTTGAGCAATCTATTTCTAGCTATTGTTTCCCACCTACTTTATGTGCAAGCTTGCTAAATAAAACAAACCAGCTGTACAAGAGCTGGTGTCTTTGCCAAAAAGGGATCAAGAGTTTCAACTGCACAGTCACGAAATTAAAAGGAGTATCACCATCACACTTCTTTTCTTAGGTATCAGCAAAATAGTTACTCTAAACAAACACTCAACAATTTGTTTTCATTTGGTTAGCTTACTAGGTGTACATGCTGGGCTAATCTTGCTGTAGATTGAGTGCGCATATGTGCCCACAGTTCTTTTTCCAAAAGTCAAATATTTTTAAGATGTGTTTTCCAGGGATAATCCAGTTTTTCACTACAGTATTTTATAAACATTACAGAAAGGAATGAAGTATTTTAAGAACGCCAAAATAAATTTAGCCTACAAAATCCTCTTATTGTAGTTTGTGTGAAGAGGATTACAGGAGCCATATAATGCTTGAATCTCAGATAAATCATTCCAGATCAACAGTTAGAAAACAAATTTATAAGCAGGAAATGAAGAGATCTCACTTGAAAGTCATGGATGGAAAATACAGCACATAGGAAGCTCTTCTGAAATAAAACTGCATTCTTCCATTTATAGTCTGAAGAGCTTTGGCTTTGCAATCCCTTAGGAAATTGATTATTGAAGCACTTTCAGAAATCCAGTGTATTTCTACCTAGATATGGCTTAGGTTTAATTCACACACTATCAGGCAACAATCTCATTCCTTTGATAGTCGAGCTATTTTAAAATGTTGATTTATAAATGGATATTTGCTAGTATGTTAGTGCTGGATAAAACTGTTCAGTGTTACATATAACAGTTAAATGTACCAAACATATGGCATGGTATTTTTTAGCACAGTGGAATTATGTATAACCAGAGGGGTGAAACACACAAAATTTGTGTTAATCCACTAGACAGAGTTTCCTATTGAGCAAAATAGCTTTGCCTCAATCATTGACCATCTGCTTGAGTAACAGCTCTGTCTAGAAAGCTGTTCTTCCAAGTTGCACTTGGGTGGCTAATATCACTGAAGTTACTTACTCGTAGTATATGAATACGGGCCATGAGACTGGGCCTAGAATTATGTACCATAAAACAAAAAAAATCCTACTGTTAACTGTATAAATTACCCACCTTAATACAAAGCTACTGAGATATAAATTTACTAAAATTACTTTAATTTGCTGTTGGTGATTTTAAATCTCAGACTCATTTAGGAGTCTGAAAAATTTCTTGCCCACAGAATTCAAGTACAGAGATACAATGAGCTCCTCCTCAAAACAATACTCTAACATTAAATTAAACGTACCCAATGCCAGAATAGAACAGTTGGAATAATACCTGGTATCTTCAATAAAACACGTGTCTTTCCAATTATTCAAAAAGCTTCGGAACTGCTCAAGACCCTACCTTTTACACTTATTAGGCAGCACCGTATGTAAAATTACCGTACGAGTAATTTCTGCTTGCTTTCCTGGGAAGTGACTTATCACAGCTGGCTGGAGTTGGCACAGCCAGGGATGGGGCTGCTGGGTTACACGTTGCCTCATGGTGTAAATAACTAGTTAAAATAAATAAATAAATATCAAACTGCGGGCGCCTGGGCTGCTGACCAGCTGGGCTCCTCTCCAGGCACGCACGCCAGGCCGGGGCCTGTGGTGACCTACCTGTCCTGCAACCTCCATAAAAAAATCATAAAAAAA
>VXAK01015740.1:103569-141326 GCA_013399435.1 Arenaria interpres
GGGGGGGAGAGGGAGTGGCGCTCACAGCGGATGGTGTGGAAGGAGGCCTTGGGCCGCCGCTCGAAGCTCTCGCCCAGCTGCAGCGGGTGCTCCTCCTTGTCCAGCAGCGAGTTCGCCGAGCCGTTCATGGCCCCGGTACCGTCCCGTCCCGTCCCCACCCCTCCCGGCCCGGCCGGTCCCTTCCTCTCCTCCGTGCGCTGCCGCCCGGCGCCCTTCCGGGGACCGAGTGCAGCCGGGAAACTGCTCCGGGGCCGGCGGCGGGTACGGCGAGGAGAGGCGAGGCGAGCCGGGGGCGCTGGGCCGAGCAGGGACCACTGTCCCCACGGATGGGGGTGCGGGTGCCCGGAGGGGCGTCCCTCTGAGGAGAGGTGGGAGCCCGGCGCTCCCCGCCCTCAGGAGGGCCGGGCAGGGACGGTGGGGCCCTTCCCTCCGGGGTAGTCGGGGCGGCGATGGCGGCCCCGGCCCCTCTGAGGGGAGCGGCGGTTGGCGGGAAGGCTGGTTCCCTGGAGGGGGGGGTGTACACGGGGGGCTTGCACAGGGGTATTCTCTGTTTCCGATCCTAAAGCTGGATTAAAAACCTTTGAAAGGCTCTTTAGCCTAATCACTGGCTGATAAAACTGTGTTTATCGATAACTTCCTACCACAGTGTTCTCTGAGCGCAAATGGTTCAGAGAAAGGACTAGTTTGGATTATTTTTTTTTCTCTAGCTTGTCCTGTGAAGAAATGTAAACGTTGATCATTTTGTAGCGTGCCCGGCACATAGGAGAAATTTTGCTGATTAAGCTGTTTGTTGAGGAGATACTCCCTTTCCTTCAAGGGAGCCTCTTCTCTGCAACCTTCTCTGTTGGTTTTGAGGGAAAAAGAGAGTGCCATCTGTCTCCTGTGAAGCTGGACAAAACTTTGATGGCTCTTTATTTCATTTTCTCACATTTGTAGTTTTACCTTCCTGTTTGTATCATGTAAGATAAAATATGGAAGTGAAGTACTATTCCTTTTTTTTTTTTTTTTTTTTTTTTTGGGGGGGGGGTGGGGGGGGGGNGGGTGGGTATTGCTGAGTTTTTCTCATTTCTGTTTTGGCAGAGTGACGCCAATGCCGAGTTCTGGGTACTGCCATACAGGAGTGGCACATTTTGGCTGCCTGAGCTTCCCTGGGAGTTACTGGTCCATGCAGGATTTAATTCACGTGTGCCATCATCCAGAATGAGGACATTCATGGCAAGGCAGGGGTCAGAACTAGCTTAACATCAGAGAAAAGAGTTGAATCCCTTTCCAGGCTATGCAGAACCCTTTTTGTTGCGCCTTTTTTTGTTAATTTCTGAAAATAAAGCCACTTGTGATTGTTTAAGCTGGCATGGATCCTCGGGAGGGGGCAGTGGAAGGAATGCTGGCGTAGGCCAGCCATGGGCATTTTGGCCACAGTACTTGTTTTGCTCTCTTGTTCGAGTGACGTGATGTTATAAATGCTGATGTTTTGACCAGTGTTTTCTCACAGAGGTGAGAGCAGGAAGGAGAAATGCTAACACAAATACACTTCGTTTCATCAGCTTTAATGGGACTTTTAAATGTGACTTGTTTTTCAATTATGACTTTTCTGAGATGTTCTAACTGGGGTTATCAAGAAACAAAGCCCTTGCTTTCCTTTTAAAGTCAGTTTTAGTGAAAATAAGCTTAGATCTATACCATCTTGCTCTTGTTAGGTAGCTTTCTAGGATGCGGAGAGAAGACTAGCAGGCTCTTGAATATCTTCTTTAGCTTTGAAGTCAGTATGATGTCATATGTACTTGTTAGTTCAGATGAAGGATTTCTGAAATGAGAAATCTGGTAGTTTTGCAGTCCATCAGGTAGGACAGATCACCACAAAATCGTAACAAATGCACGCTGTAACTCTTTCTCATTTTTTCTTCTGCTTCTAGATACTTGGTTATTTTACCTAAGCTAAGTGATGGAAACATACACTAAAGAGAAAAAATCACCTTTGGGTCTTTGGCATTCACAGTTGTGTGAAACAATCTAGGATGTTCCAAGAAAACGCATCAGCCAATTGCTCAAGTATAATAACAGCACGTAATGAAGATGGTGCTTTCCAAAAAAAAGGCCACAGTGCAAGAATCCTTAGCCCAGAAGAAGCTGAGAGACTGGCAAAAGATCGGGTTTTGGTGTCAGAGTTCAAACAACTGAAACTGGAGAAAGAGGCACAGAAGAACTGGGACCTGTTTTACAAAAGAAACAGCACCAACTTCTTCAAAGACAGACATTGGACAACCAGAGAGTTTCAAGAGTTAAAAGCATGTCGGGAGGTGAGGTCTATACAATTCCTCTGTAAAAGATGGGATTGATTGTGTCCAAATTATTTAATAATACTTCTAATAAAGCCATTAGGGTAAGAACTGTCACATGTTCAGTTTGCAGTGCCCTGTGTAGTCTCTTGTGGTATCAAAGGTACCTCCTCAGAATCAGATGCATTGGTTCAGTTTCAGTTTATAATTGACCCATGCTGGATTCTGAGAAGGAAATCTAGAGTATTTGTTTTGTGTTCTAAATAAACAACTTGTCTCTCTGCGATTTGATGTTTTCAGATGCAAGTTGGTGCACTTCAGAGCACTACCTTAATGAAAAGCATCCAGAATTACGGGCTAACTGCAACACATCATTAAGGGGAATAGCCAGTTGCATCTCTTGCTCATTATAGCTGAATGAAAGACAAGACAGAAATGGTGCAGCAATCTGTTGATTACTTAAAGGGTAGATGATTAAAGAAATATTAATATATTCTAAGAAAACTTGTAATTTTGCAGAAATCAAGATTTCTGTTTCATAGTGTCATATTATCCAAGGTATGCCTACTTCGGTTTTTGAATCAATAGTAATTAAATTTAAAATGCTAACTGAACAGTGTCTCTGCTTATATCATGAGGAAAAAAAAAAAAGATGTGCTTATTCTTGGATTTATTTCTCCTCAGTTTGCAGATCAGAAACTGACCATTCTGGAAGCAGGCTGTGGGGTTGGGAACTGCTTGTTTCCACTCTTAGAAGAAGATCTGAATATTTTTGCATATGCCTGTGATTTTTCTCCTAGAGCTGTTGAGTATGTGAAGGTTGGTGTGATATTTAGAACTCCTTTTAGAGTATTTTTAGAGGCTTCTCTTGCCTTCCTTTTTGTTAGAAGGGTGGGAGACTGACCTGAAAATGGAGACTGACCCATTTCAGTGGAGCTTCTATGCAAGATGCCAAATCATTGCTCAAGACCTAGTTTTTCAGAGTCAAATTGTAGCATTATGGTAATACATGTATATTACGTTCCTTGAATGATTTGTGAGGAGTGTGTTTTTTTGGGAGCACTACTGTGTCTCTGCTGACTGTGCAGGACAAGCAAAATTTATTTGGGATGGGAGCCTGCCCTTAATATTTGCGAGGAACAGAGAGTCCTGAGAAGAATCTTGAAAACAGGATCATGAAAGTTACTGTTCAGCAAATTTGTGGCCTGATTAGAAATAGGTATGTTTGTTCATAGGTAAGTGGTACTGCAGTCCAAAGTTAAGTCTTCCAGCTAGGCTAGTGTGGGCTTTGGGCTTTAAAAATCTCCTTATTTATTAAGTTTGTAAACATGGGTAAATTTCTGTACATCTGTTACTTGAAAGCAGTCTCTTGTGGGATATTTGTAATCGAGAACCACAAGACACATCCTGTATATCTCATGGGAAAGATGGGAAGAAATACATGTGGCAAACAGGAGAGGACAGTGGCTCCCTGGGATGCCACAGCTGCACTGCAAGATGAAGTTGGGCTGAGTGTGTACCCTGCTTTTGGATGACTTAGTGGTGATGGCCTCCACAGCTCCTGCTGATCATCTTTTTTGCCAAGACCAGGTTTCCTTTTACCCAGTGGAACTGTGGGCTAGAACGGCCCAGCTGCAGGTCATGTGACATCAATCCAAGCTGTTTACAGTCTACTTGAAGCTCAAGAGCTGTACTTTGATCTCCTGGTAATACAGAATTCCTTTTAATGATATTTCTTATTTTTAAAGAGTAGAAGCAACAGTAAAACAGAAATGGTATGTTTTTCTGAACTGCCTTAACCCACATTTCTTCTCAAATTCCTGAGAACAGACTCTTCTAACAGTTGTAGTTTCACTATTGTAGTATGCAGCAAAGAATTCCTGACTGCATTAGTCACTTGTTGGAAGTTAATGTTTTTTTTGTCACCATGTTTGGTGCCGCCCTATTGATTAGTTTCACAAGTTTTTTACTTTTTTGCAATAATAAATGCTGCAAATTTTTAGTGAAAGCATACTCTTTTCATTTCCCTAGAAAAATGCCTTATACAGTACTGAAAGATGCAAAGTGTTCCAGTGTGATCTTACCAAAGATGATCTTCTGGATAATATACCAGCAGATTCTGTGGATGTTGTCACACTTATATTTGTGCTTTCTGCCATTCATCCTGACAAAATGCGTCTTGTGTTGAAGAACATTTACAAGGTAAAGCCAGCTGATTGTACAGCCTTTAAAGCACTTCTTTTTGCTTGAAAGTACAATTATTATTTTTTTCTGAGAAAATAACCCCTCTTGTAATGGTGATCTTTAATACTATATTCCATGGATGTATTTAGTTAGTTCACCTAGTATAGGGGACTAAAATATGTTTTATAATGTGTTGGGTTTTTTTACCTCTTGGTATTGTGAGATTGTTTGGATTCTGGCCTAAAGCATGCCATCAACATAACAAAAAGGTATTTTGAACCTCTGACTTGGGGTCCGAGGTTGTACGCTACAAATAATGTTTATGGATTGCAGACATGTCTGTGTTGATAAGGTGTGAATCACAGTGAACCAAAATTGACTTCCAGAAGATACAATGACTTGCAGTTAGGATGTTATTGTTATTATTAAACAACATTGATCCCTCCTTCTTTTAGAAGTGGGGTCTTCAGAGATCAGCATTAATCTATAGAGACTCATGTCCCTGGGCTGCCTTGTTAGTGGATAGACTAGGATAGGCCCATCCAGAGGGTGGTTCAAACAATCTAAATTGTGATTGTTCTAAATTTCCCTGAGATGTCATATATTGACTGCAGAGGGAAGCAGTCAATGTATTTTTTTATTTATGCATATGTATGTATTTGGGGTTTTACATTATCAGACATCCTCTTTGTTTTATCATCAATAGTTTGGAAAGGGAATTTTAGATTTTTTTTGGTATATCTCCAACTGTTTTCCAAAGTCAGGATTGGTTCTTAGCTCGTGAACATGAAAAGGATAATTATTGTTTTCCCTGTGGAGATACTTGGCTCGTTTAACTCGTTTGTAGGTTTCTGCACAAATTTGCAAGTGGCAAGTACTCCTTTTCTCCTCTAACAAATACAGCTGGTATTTAATGAGGTAGGAAGGTTGCATGCATCAAACATCTAAAGTCAATGTGACCAATGACCGTATTTTTCTAAATTTTAAACTCTTTATGGCTTGATTGCTTTACCAAAGAGCAATTAAAAAACGCCCAAACCCACAACCAGTCTTCCTGAAAATATTCCTTTTTTATTTCTTATTATATTGCAACATTTTTCTTTCTCACATGGAAAAAGAAATGCAGTACTACTCTAAATTGTATTGTTAATCATTAAGCAAAATCAGGTGCTAGACTGTGTATTACTCAACAAAGAAAATGCCCTGTTAGGGGCAATTTTAACAATTTTTATTGTTAAACTGTGTATTTTTTTCTTTGCTCGTATTTGAAGAGTGTTGCAAAAGATCTTCTTTAGCTGATCAGCACCCAAACCAGGTATCTTAAAACTATTTGTAGTCTACTGTTCATGGGGAAGCATTTTTCACAGTGGACAGTCCAGTTCATATACAACTGTTTTGTTGCACAGGGAATGAATTTAATATATATATCTCACTTCTGTATTGAATATGTTAGGATACCTTGTGTTAGTTATATGTGTATGTGTCTGTATGTGTATACAAATAAATATATATATATGGCTAAATCCGTTTACCTTATTAAAGCATATATATATATTATGTGACAGGTATTAAAACCAGGCAAGTGTGTCTTGTTCAGAGACTATGGACTGTATGATCATGCAATGCTCAGGTTTAAATCTGGCAGCAAACTTGGAGAAAACTTCTATGTTAGACAAGATGGGACAAGATCATATTTTTTTACTGAAGGTAAGACATACTGTAGAGTGCTTTCTTTTCTGCGAAACTTGTGTGTAAACTTGCTTCAGAGAATTGCCAACATGCCCATGGAAGTTTTGTTTTACACAGATGAACTGTTAAATTGTGGTGTACTTCATTTACAATCCTTTTTGGGAGGAACAGGGTATTTAGACTGGCAGGATTTTTTGAGCCCTTTCTTGTTCACAAGCTTCTTATATGTGCTATTGTGTACCAAGAGCAGCAGCTTCTGGATTTGCTGCATTTGTTATTTAAGGGAAAAAGACCGATGTGCAGTAAAACAATTGATGATGTCCATGAAGCAGCTAAGGAGTTCTCTTGGCATGGTTCTTTTTGCAAGGCTATTCCTGTTGTGCAAGATGAGATCTACTGAAGAAGTCAATGATTTCTAAAGCAGAACCATGACTACAGTGCTGAGAAGCTTGTGTACAAATCCTGCTGAGATAGCACTGGCCAGCTGTGGTCACTCTGTCTTCTGCTTTTTAGTAGAGATGATGCAAAAAACCATTTCCATGTGATACAGTATTTAAACAGTTTTTCGTTCAGTGCTCATAATGCTTTAGGGAAGGAAGCAGTTTGCTGGAGGAGAATTTAGAGGACAGTCCTGTGAAGGAATTTTCTTACACTCTCACAATAAATTGGGATTATATCTTGTCCTCAGCTCCCAGTTCCTTGTGCTGAACTTCAGTGAACTGCTGCTTCCCCCTATCAAGTATAGGACGTTGTGTAATAAGAGTTGTGTGTTCATTTCTGTCGGGATCTTTGTTCTTAGACTAAAGCGAAATACAGCCACTGAAGAGACAGATTTGGGGCCAAGTAAATGTTACTCATATTTTATGACATAACGTATTGCCTAATTGCTTCTGATATATAAAAAACATTAATCTTGTCTGCGCTCTTTTTATTCTTTATAGGACAAGAATGAAATCTAAGATAATGCAGGCTGTGCTACAGCTTCATTGAAGCATTTATAGAGCTGAGATTTACAGAGTGATTTTTAGTTCTGTTTAAACAATTAGCTCTTACAAAGAGAATGGATGCTACAGGGGAAAAAATAAGAAACTGACCTAGCTGTGGAATTTTAAATCCCATTTTTCTTGAGTGTAAGAATTGTTTCTGAATGAGAAATTCCTTGCTAGTATGCATGTTTGCTTAGGGGAAGAACTGAGGTAGGGAGGAGGAAAAAGAAAGAAGGAGAAAAAGAGAATTTATATTGCTCATGTTAGCAATTTTTTTGCCTTGGGCGGGTCTGTGACCGTCTCATGGACCACCTCTGCTCCCATTTTTAATCATTATGATCTCATTCATCTTACAATTTTTAATACAAATATTGCTCAATGCTTGAGAATTCTTTTATTACTAGAAACATGACTCCTGTAATTTCTGCACAGTTTGCAACCCGTACTTTTTTTCATTTGTTTGGCATTACACTGGTACACCAAGTAATTGCTGCATGGGGTGATTTGAGTATATTTATTTATAGTATGTCTGGCCTCAGATAACAACACTGGGCTGCTTCTGTGGAAAAAAATATCCATTCATCCACTGTTTGAAATAATATTAAATTTGTGGAGGGATGCATGTTTGTAATTTTCCGTTATGAAATATGTACAGCTTCCTCACAACGAGATTTCAGTTGGTCCACAATTAGGTGCTGTTTATTTATATTACATTGATGGGTGTCCCCCATTTTACATGAACACAGTATGTCTACAGCCAGTGCATGTGGCTTCGCGATGGGTTTAGATTGATAAAAGCCTGTGCTACCACCAAAGCGTGTGGTCTCATCTTCCTTCCTCAGCCACACTTTTTCTAGTGCTGGTGTTCCTGTACCCACATGATCAGCTGTTTCATCAAGCTGATCCCCCTGAGCAGGGAAAAAATGGCATGTCTTTGTTTTCTATCATGTAGCACATGTTTAGAATGGCTTAAATTTATTGTGAAATTGCCTCGTGAGTAAATGAAACTAGGTGTAGGCAAGGAAAAGTGATGATTTTTAATTAACATGGCAAGTCAGTAGCATGAGCACCCGTCTCTGCTGCAGAGGTCGCCCTGTTTGTGAGGTACTTCTGCCTTCCCTAAGGGAGATCTGCTTTGAGTAAGATTCTTTTGTTTATGGAAAGATACTTTCAGTTTGACTTAGTGGAGGCTTGGTACCACCATATCCACTTTGCCATTTTGTCCGTTTTTCTGTTGAGCAATGGCGCGTGAGTGTCTGGCAATGAAGAGTGGTGTTCTTCCTCAAGCAGAGATGCGTCTGCGAGGCTGGATTACCTTTGAAATACTTGAAATAAGTGATGTATTCAGTTAGCAAAGGTCACTTGCAAAAAGTGAAAATGCATTGGTATCAGTCACAAGGAGAATGGCAAGGTCAATAAAAATAAGATACTGGCAAGTTTTGGAAACTAAACTGAGTAACAGGCTTAAGCCCACATTTTGCAAGCTGTTTTGCTCAGGTTGATGTTTCTAAAGGAGATCTGTATTGATTTTTATTCAGCAGTCCGCCTGCATACAATAGCTTGAAATCTGAAGGTCTGTGTGTTTTTCATGCTGTAACACGTAACAACATATGCTTATATAAATGCTGACTAGTGTTTTAAAAATAGCTGAAACTTAATATTTAATTTTTTATTTTTTTTTTTAAATTCTCTTCCAGAGATCTTGTCTCAGCTTTTCAAGGCTGAGGGATATGAGGAAGTGGTCAATGAATATGTGCAGCGAGAAACTGTGAATAGGAAAGAAGACTTGCGTGTTCCAAGAGTTTTCCTTCAAAGCAAATTTCAGAAGCCTTTCAGTAAGACATAAGTTCTTGCTGATTAGCAACAGCATTGCTTGTTTGAAATGGAACTAGCATGTAGTTTTTCCTTGTGTGTGCTCATATTTCTGGTAAACCAGAAGTGACTGCGTCCAGTACCTCTTGTGGGTTTTCATCTTCAGATATGAAATATGAATGCTATTTCTAAATGAAATTTAAGATGGTTTAGTGATGCAGCCGACCTATTGAGTATTTTTGAATACTCAATATCAATATTGAATATTGATTTACTGCTTCTACAGTAAATCCTGTGCATCATTGCTGGACAATCAGGTAAAGCACACTAAATATGGTTATTTTTAAGTACTAGTTTTCATTAGCTATTATCATAATTGTTATTTCCATTTTTATTAAAAACTATTTTTAAATAAGTATCCTGTGTTTCCTATCACCTATGTTTTTTTGTGGCCTGTTAAAGTTACAGTATTTCATCTGCTTTCAGTACTCCTAGGATTTCTGAGTATAATTTCTCAGATACAGAAACGAAACAGACTCTGAGTTGTTTAATGTAAGCTGCTTTGGTATTTCAATAATCATTCTCTTTTTAATGTGCGCAGCATTTAGGCATGTAAACAAACATTTATATTCTAAATAAGATCCTAATTTACCTGATTTCATGCCTGAAGAGAGTTGTTAGAGGATCAGGTTGTCTTTATCCCTAATTAATTTCAGATGTTCTTCATTTGATAAGCAGAAATAGTTGAGGTTTTACAAGTCAGTTTCCCATTTGCAACTGAAATCAGTGAGTCAGAAGTACTTTCTTTTAGATCAAGTGTAGCCAGCTGCTTCTTTCCTGAGCAGAGGTCTTAGTTCTTTTCTAGCAGTCTCAGGTGTTGGTTTTTGCTGTTCCTTTCACCAAAAGCCACTGTCTTAATGCTACAGCATTGCAGGAGGTTCATCTTTTCCCTTCAACAGCCCTGACACTTTGCACCACAGAACCACTTTGTTGTTGGATGATGCAATCTCAAAAACATGTGTGGATCTTTAACCTGCATTTTGAACAGCTGCTCTGCAGCAGAGGAAGCTCAGAAGTATCTGGTGACTTGTGCAATGGGCTGCACCGATCTTGTGTAATGTACACCAGCTGTAACAAGGGAAATTCCAATGAAATACTAGGGCTTTTTTATTTTTTTGTGTGTAAGGGGAGGTCAAATGCTGGGATAGACTCCAGAGAAGTTGTGGAACCTCTGTCCTTGGAAATACTTGGAAATGGGCTGGGCAAGTCCTTGAGCAACCTGTGGCTTTATTTGAGGGTGTGTGAGTATTATATATATATGTATATATACTCATAATACTCCCTATTTTGAGTAGGAATTTCATCTCTTGCAGTATATATTAGTATGGGATTGATTGACTTAGACTGTCGTTCCACTGGGCTTGTGTGTTGCTAGATGACCCAGTCATACACATCTGATGTGGACCAGAGGTGACTATTTGCCTCTGTTTATGACAAACTAACCATAAGGTATGATAATGATTTTTATGTTTTTCGGCACTCGACACTGGCTGTGTGTGCACAGAGGGAAAGAAGTAATAACTTTTCCAGCATAAAGCCTAATGTTACAAAGTTAACCAGTCAGAATTTTTTGAGCAAATTGAAGCTGCCAGAGGTCTAATTCAGATGATATGTTTATAAATAAATTTGCAGTAGATCATTGCTTTGCGTCAGGGCAGCACAGCTTTTTTTTTTTTTTTTTTTGGTCTGATACCATGAGCCCCAAAGCTGGATTTATTGTGTTATCAACCTTTGGCCTCAGAGGAAAAAGAGACTAAACCACGCAATTCTCCTAATGATTATTTGAGGAGGGTTATTATGTGACATCTCCTTTTTTTTATGGGGAGTGTCATCCTGGGGATTTATGCATTGCTGACCCCTGCTGCGCAACCCATTAGCACTTTCTGCCATATTAGTGATAAATATCTAGTAACATTTGTAGTAAATGAAAAAATATGTTAAAAAGGGTATAACAATGATAGCGTTATTATAATCTGCGCAATCATAATTTTGTGGCTTCCCTCAGCAAATGTTCATCTTTATTACAGCAGTTCTGCACTGAATTTGTGTAGTCTGAGCTCTGTTGATTTTTAGTGGGATTTGAACCCTGTAACACCAAGTGCCTTATAATACTGAGTGTTTGGTCCTTTTAGAGTATAGAGCACACAAATGAGACTGAAGGATGGCCTTGTGTGGCTCCTCATCGCTTTGGCATGTGATTGTCAGCATCTGCAAAGGCAAGTGTGCTGAAGTGAGCATCCCAGAAAGGAAAGGTAGGCAAGTATTAACAATATTGGTTGGAAGGTTTGAGTCAACCAAATAGACTTAGCTGCAGACAGCCATTGGCTTCCTTTTTACACTGAACTAGCTGTTGCCCAAACGGTACACCTTTTTGTGTGGCTTCAGTGTTTCTGTGTATTTCTGCTTGAGGAACTACTGTCACTTTTTATGTAGCAACACATTAAGTGGAGAGTAGTAGTTCTGATTTTTTTTGTCTCTCATTCAGTCTCATTTCCAGTCAGACCTGGAAAATAAAGTAGCATGCATTAGTGCCCCTGCCAGAAAGGCCATCAGCTGTAGTTGTCATAAAGCAGAGATTATTTTCAGATGAATGGTCAGAAAGCTTTATTTGGTCTCTATGCCTTTGCTTCTTTGAACTCTAAATCATTACAAGTTTTTGTAGCTGTGGTAAAGTTTGAGGAAGTTGAGTCAGCTTTAAGAAATCCTGGCCTCATTATGTGAGATACAGTAACTGATGGGATGCATGTGGCTGTTGTAGTGCTGAGTAAAGTGGATATACTCCCCCCAACCCTTCAGCCTTTCCAAGCTTGTGTAAGCTCACCAGAGTGATTACATTCTCTGATGTTTAATGAAATACGAACTCTGGCTAAAGCTTTTCCTGTGGTTAGGGAATCCCAAATGTCACTTTCCAGTGTGGGATTCTCTGATGTCTCCTACTGGAATTAGACATCTTATGTCAAGGAATCATGTTAATGGGGCATTGTATCAGTGAGGACATTAGTAAGCTCTGTTTGTTGGCTATTTTCATCAAATTTCCAGAAATATAATGGTTTCTGAGTCTTCTGACATTTTGGGTTCCTTTACTGTTCTGTCAAATTTGATTGATACTGTCCAATGTGTTGATGACAGGCTAAGACTGAAATCCACCCGTGTATTGTGCATACGCTGTATGCATGGGTAAGCTTTCTGTCCTTAGGAATATGGGCTGCTGAGAAAAATCCATTTGAACTTCAAAGCAGTGATATCACAGCAGGTTTTGTGTGGTTCATTTGATAGCTAAAAGCCTATCTCTGTGCACCTTTCAGGTACCTGAAGGTGCCTTAGGTTCCAAAGGTATAATATTTAAGCAATTAATACAGTGCTATCCCCATGGTTTATTGTGCATCATTTCTAGGAAACAAGCGCTATAAAAGTAGGACCTGAAACTCTAGCATGTATAAGCATCAACAGCCAACTGTAAAACATACAGCCTTGAGTCTCGTAGGAGGAAACCAGTATATGAAATCTGAAAGGTCATTTGTAGGCCGAACTGATGTTCTTTTTTTTCTTGATTTGTTGTACAGTTTATACATCTGAATATATTGAGAGATAAAAATAACCAGTTAGAACTCTTCACTGCAAGAGTTATTTGAAAGATCTAAGTGTATTTGGAGAGGATGTCAGTGTTGAGCATCAGTATGTGGAGGAAGGAAGGTAAGATTATGTTTCAGCTTCTCGGGGAAAAAAGTTTTCTGAGTTTCACAGGCCAGGGATGATATGCAATTAAAGGAGTTGTTCATCTAAAAGGTGAAATTTTGGGAATGAAAGACCGTGGCTTCCAAGGGTGACATGCAATTGTGTGCAATATTAGTAATACATGCAAGACAATCTGGGAAGCAGAATTTTATATTGGAAAGACAGTATGAAGATACAGTTAATGAAAATAGGTAAGTCTTTGTTTATGGCTTTTTACCTCCCATAGTGTAGCTATGATTAATGTTTCGCTGGTTATGCTTGTTATTATTAGGAAAGATTGTGAGCCATTTCAAACATTTGGGAATAAACATTTACTAGTTATACATTCTGCAAAAACATCTGGCCCTTGGGTGCAGTAGGTTCAGGATATGAGTACGTTTGCACTCTGTATTTGTAATGTGAGTTCATTTATTAGAACAAAGGCAGATGGTGAGCCTGTACTGTGGGGAGGCACAGAGAGGCGTTGCTTGCAAAGATAAAAGCTATTAACCAGGTAAGATGTTCCATTAGAGAACGTTTTTCACTCCCACTTCCCAGGCTGCACCATTCGTTGTGTTTTCTAGCAGGAGAAAATACTGCTGCTGTGAAATCAGGGAAGACAGGGCAACAAGGAAAAGAGTGTGTGATTTTGGTTTTTTTTCCTAAATGATTAGTGATTTTGTGTACCTCTATTTAAATGGTCACGGGTTGGGAATGTTTACCCCTTTCTCCAGCAAGTCTTAGGTCTCATCCTTGAAAAACTGAGTTGCTTTTGAAGGTGTTTGCCAGAGATACAGGTGTAATCAATGCATGCTTGTAGAATATGTGAAGTGGAAGATTTGGAAAGAGACCTGTGTGGCTGAAAATACAGGTCCGGGTTTGTTTTTCTCCCTTGACTCGTAAGAAGCTTTATTCTTCACCGTCACTTGAGTGCTTTTTCAGAGTTCCCACTCTGGAGTGTTTGTGCTGTTTTATCCTTGTTTAAGGTAGATGTGCCCTATCAACTCCAGCTTGGGTTTCCAATGCTTGTAGTATCCAAAGAACTTAGAACAGGAATAATTGCTGGTATTTGTAGGGAAAAGACAGAGAGTAGACAAATCACAGCCTGCCTACTGTCTGGGCCCCACTTGGTATCTTTTACAGTCAACTTCTCTACAGTCTTGGATTTCAGTAGTAGATTTTGAGTAGCAGAGAATGGGGTAATAATATCTTCATGCATATGGGATTGTTGTGCATGTAAAATCTAAGGATTTTGACACACTTTTTTTTTTGTTGTTGTTGGCTTTTTTCCAGTTTTGGCTTCAAGTTTTTATGTGAAAGATGACATTTAATTGGAATTTTTATCATCTAATAGAAGTCTTTTTCTTTTAAATGTACCAGACTTGTTGCTGTGACTCTAAAACCAGAATCCTCAAAAGCAGGATGGAAGGGAATGGGGTAGGGGGGGAAGGAAAGGAGAATTGTTTTCTGCATAAATACAAGAAATGTTTTGTCTTGCTCTTTTTATTAGTAAAGCAAATTTCATAGGAACATAAAAATACTTTGAAGTAGCCACAAAAACATTACTACCATTTTTTTTCTGAATTACTTTCAGAAAGTTCTGAAACCTGAAATGCTGTACAACTTAAGACTTAGCAGTGCCCAGCTGGCTGACATTTCACTTTCAGCATTCGAGGATGTTCTGTAATGTCCGTTAGGACCTGGCCCCGAGGAATATCATGTTTGCCACTTCTTGTCTGGATGAATGTGAATCACTTACTGGAAGTGCAGATAATATGCAGGTATTCTAGACACTCTGCTTGATAGAGTAGTGTACCCTCTGCCCCACAGTGTATGCCACCACTCTAAATCTTTTGTTGGCTTTGGATCAGCTTCCAGTAACAGTTTCAGGCTTTGATTTTGAAAGCAGCTAATAATTAAGGATCAGCGACCATCTGTATATTCTTGATCTGTACTTGGCTGGGACATGATGGCCAAGCGAAAATAGAAATAAGAATAAAACTCAGAAGAGTGAAGAATCCACTTTGAAGTAAACTGAAGTAATCAAGCTGATACAGAGCCAGAATGTATTTTAGAAATACTAAAAAATCTTCGTCTTATAAACATACTTTCCTCTATACAAAATATTAGCCTGCTCTTTTACTCGAGGGACCCTTTCCAAGCCACTAATTAAAGGGTTTAAAAAAAAAAAAAAAAAAAGAACATAACTGAACCTTAAAGGGAAGTACCACAAACAGACTCTGCAACATGAGCTACATTTCTCTTCTAAAGTAGGACAGCGTTGTTCTCAAGAGCCCACTGAAGACAGGGTAAGCTTGTCAGCTGGTACTGAGAACTTCTACCTTGATTCCATAATACACAGTTTATACTTCATTCATGGAACTTCTTATGGGAGCTCTTTGTCTGATTTGATCACCAGCAGTAGATCAGTGAGACAGAATGATTTTGTGGTAATAACAGATCTTAAGATGTATTGGTACTTCTGTAAAAGAAAGGCTTCTTGTGAATGACTGATGAATCGAAGGAGCTTTGTCAGTGCTAGCGGCAGCGTGGTCTCTTCATGTGCCAGGCCAGGCTGTTGTTTGGCAGGAAATGCAATGTCAGGCAGCATTTTGTAGTAGTGCAATAAAAATCCAAAGAAGAATAGCCTTTTTTTAAAAAAAAACAAAACGGGTTTCAAAAATTTAGAGAGAGGAGCTAGAATGTGCCTGGCATGCTCAAAAAGCCTGCAAGTAAAACTGTAACTGTAACAGTGGCATCGTTTTTTTTATAAATACCAAACAAAAAAAGCTGCAGATTTGCAGTGCCAGACTTTGCTCCTGGGAAACTCAAATGGTTCTGCGGCACAGATAGCAGTAGTGTAACTGTCTGTCACTGTGGTGATACGGTTTTGTTTCGTGTACTCTTGTAGAGAGTTGGAAATATGTTACTGTTGACTACAGTCATAAATATGAGTAAAGTATGTGAAACTTGCTTTCATGGCTTGATTTGACATTCCTGGAGCCTTTAACATGGTATATGCTTACTTCAGCTAAGTCTTTATTGCTATTGATTTTTATGGTGAATGTGTTGAATATTACAGGAGGTGGAAAGAAATAGAAAGCGCTGAAATAGTAGATTGTACAGGATTACAGGAGAGTCTCTGAAATGGAGGTAAATGGAGCCCAAATGTCAAGTTTAAGATATGGCATCTTCCCAGGAGGATTCTTTTGAACAAATCCCTTTTTAAAAGTTCACTGCATGCTTCTTGTGGCAATATTTGGAGACCCACAAATGGGGTAGCATGGTTCCAGGTGCTGTAGACACCGAGAGTAAGGGACAATGCCTGTCCTAAAATTGTAACCATTCAGTTATGCGAGATGGGTAAGAAGAGGAAGGAATGTCTTACCACTGCAATTTGAAAGACAAGTATACCATTCCCAACCCTGCTGTTGCTTTTCTGAGTGATTCCAAGCCTTGCCTCTCACTTTCTGCCCAGTAGGGAGGAGATAATGAGTGTGGAGTGAAAAAAAGGTACATAGGAAACCAGTAGCTACTTTCACCATGAGTTCTAAGTCTTCCTATTTTTTTCTCCTGGTACAACCATCAAGTTTTTCAAAGTCCAGCAGATGAAGAGGTAACCACAATGCATCCTTGAAAAGGAAAGGGTTGGGCAAAAGGACAACACTGGAAAGTGCTTTCCCAGATTGGAAATGGACATGGTAAAAGGCTGATGCTGCTTCTGTCAAAGTCAGTGGGGAAACTTTATCTGACTTCCTTAAGAGCTGTTGCAACTCCTAGATGGCAAAAGGAATCACACTTTTGGATGGAAGATCTAATCATCCCTCCCCTTGGTATCCCCTGATGTTGGGAAAAGAGGATCCACTGATACAGTCAATCCTGATCACAAAAGCTGATTGCTCAAAATCCATGAGATTGGGGAGTGGGGAGAGAAAAAGAAGTAAAAATGCCTTGATGAGGGATACGAAGTAAATATTTTTGTTTTAAGCAGAAGTGTTTTGGTTACAATTGCACTGTGTTAGGAACAGACACTATAATAAAAATGGTAGTATTTTACGAGAAGTGGCAGTGCTGCTCTTTGCCTGATCTCTCCTGTCTTTCCAGTTTGTTCCTGGTCAGAACACAGCAAACCCTCAGGGAGCGTGTAGAGAGGTTGGAGAGTTGGTCATTCCTGGTGTTTGGCAGCCTGCTGGATTTATAGCATAAATCCCTTTACATTTGATAATTTTAGTGTGACCTTTTCTTCCACTGCTGTTTGAAGCACAAGCACAGAAGAAACATGGATTTTTAAAAAAGAAACTGACCTAAAAAAGGAAGAAAAGTTTGTCTGTCAGTGTTGGTGAGCAGTCTGTGGCTGACATGATGTGTGTTTCTTGAGCAAGGGTAACATTAGGTATCATTTGCAATGCAGTGAAAAAGGAAGGAGTAGCTTCTGTTACCATCACCTGTACTGTAAAATAACTTTCTTCTCTCTAGACTGTCTCTACTTTGTCAAGCTCTTATCTGGCCTGGTTGGAGGCTTAGTCTCATGTTTTATGCCTAAAATGTGGAGCTCTTATTAGGAAGTTACTTATTGGTGCGAAAGTTGGATTTTCTTTCCTCTACCCAGCTGCATAGGCAGAGTTTGACTGAAAAGGGTGAAGGAAGAGTGTTTGGGATTTTGTTCACAAGATGGCACTAGCCACTAACCAGTGCTGCCTTCCTTTTACCCTAGCACTGAATTGTCTAAATCTTTAACACAGTGGTAGGAAGAGCTGGTAATGATTAACTATAGACAAGACAGCTGGAGTCCTTTATGTACAGTTAATTCATCTTTTTGTCTACTTAAATAGCTCTTGGATCTTGAAGAAAGAAAACGATTTTTAAAAGAGAAAATATAATTGAATCTCAGAGATACTTGTTATTGAGTAACAAGAATACTTGTTGTTCTTAGCACAATGTAAGGGAGGGTAAGGTGAAATACTGTTCCTGTTAATGGTAGCAGGAATCCTAATTGCTTCAACCCAGGAGGCAATAATTTGTTGTATTGACAACTTGTGGTTTGTTTCTCTTTAATTTGAGTCCCATTGAACTGTTACTGTAGAAACTACAGTGACTTAAGATACAGATTTCAAAATGCAGTATCTTAATACATATTTTTTTTTAATTCCTCAAAAATACTAGACAAATTCCTGTTGGTGTGAACTGCTCCTGTTTTCTTCCCACTTCTTTTGTTTTCGAGATGAGCTGCTCTCCGGTTGAGCAGCCGTTCAAGCAGAGCTGCATAAGATGCACATGACCAGAGAGGCTGTCTCTCCTTAATTACTGTGTGAGCTCAGCTGTAGTTTAGTTTGCCATTTTACAGTTTCTCCTACTCTAGTAATCCCCATTTTGTCTCCAGCAAGCCCTCCTCATTTCAAGGGAAAGAGGAAGAATAGAATAAAACTACATCTTGCTAGCTTTATATCTCACTTTAAAAATTTTGTGTTTAGTATAATCTGTTACCAGGCAGCAATAATAAGCTACCTGTAAAACTGCCTCAACTGCATTTTATGCAACAGTAATTCTTTCGGATATTAAATATTTGAATTAGTGTAAATGCTAATTATCTGCCAGTGCAGAAACCCATTTGTAAAAACACAGCTCCTCTCCCTGCCTTTCTTACACTTTTCCTTCTCTTTATTTAGGACTAGCTTACCCTTGCTTTTTGCACAAGTGAGTGGGATCCACTAACCCCAAAATAAGGAGCTCCATGGAAAGGCCTCTTGGAGTGAAACCTGTCACCAAGCATAGTGCGGAGGCTGTATCCTAGATGCTTCCTTCCCAGCAACTGGATGATAGGCAGAAATGGAGCAGATTAAGAGCTGCTTTTTCCTACTTCCCAGGACAGTGGTGAGTGGGACTAAACTGATGTGTTCAGCCCAGAAGTGTCTCTTCTCACAGGCAGCCTCTTCAGGCACAGTTCTTTCCTGGCCTCTCTCCAGGCAGTGTGCCTATCTATTATGTCTTCTTGTGGGCTTTCTTGCTTAGAGCCTTCTGATATGTTACCAAGGGCCTGATCCTACTAAATGCTGACTGACTTCCATGGAGGGACCGTGGCATCGCGCAATTTCAGGCCCTGAGAGATTTCAAGAAAAGGTTACTTTGGGCAATGACCGGGAACTGCAATAGGGGTTTACAAGTGACTATTAATAGTGCGGTCCTGGAGTTCTAGACATTGTAGTATTCTTCCCAGTCCACCAAACTTGTCCTGATTTCCACTGTGTAGAAGTAGGATCTGGCCTACTATTTCCACTCTGGATGTGCAGTGCTTTGCTTGCCTCCCAGCATTACAGCCTCGTCCTTTCTGCCACGTTCCCAGCGTGAAACGGGGAACAAAAAGCATCCAGAGGCCTACAGAGTGGTCGCTCCCTCCTCTCTTCACAGAAGCTGAATGGAAGCATGACTGTTCTGTGTTGTAACTAATCGGTGGTCACAGCTGCCTCTGAGACTGTGCTGGAGCGTTGTACCCCTGAGAAAGCGTGGCGCAAGCAGTTGGAATTGGATGCCGTGCTCTGCGGTGGCTCATGTTGTGCCAGGCTAAGCAATTAGGGCTTGTCCACTGAATTAAGCAGACTGTGGCCAGGCTTTTTGGCAGTGTATGACTATTGTACGGCAGATGGTACACGGAGTATAATGGGCTAAGAAAATATTCTGAGTGGGGAAAATGTCACAGCTAAAAATGCCACCACAGCTGACATTCTCTAGAAAAGCAGAAGCCAACTGAAAAAGCCCTTTATGCAGACAGTGGGTACCAGCAAAAATGAAGAGTCATGAGATATTTTTTTCTCTCATTCTGAATCAGTCAACGTCTCTCAGACTTCTGAGGCGTGCTTCACCCTCCAGGACATTAATCAAATAAAGATAAGGGTAGGGGTTTTGTTTTTAATACAGGAATAAGGAATGAAAATGGAAAACTGAGGCACCAGCTTTTTCCATTAGGGGAGTTAATGTAGTCCTTGATGAATTGCCATATGCTGATTGGGATCTGAGACAAAAATCTCAAAGATTACTAAAGAACACAAAACCGACCAATTATATTGATCAATTGTAGTTTGCAAAGCAGAGGAAAACACCCAGACCAGTTTACGAAAATTATGAAGGCTGAACAACTGTCCAGTGCTCTGGAGGTACTAGAGAATGAAAACTACAGGCTACAAGTAAGGAGATCTAACACAGAAAGGCAAGTCAAAGCTCAAAACTGGATTCTCAAGGAAAAAAAGATACCAAGACTGGTGAACATTGTGAGCCTAGACAATGTGGCATTTGAAAGAAGGATACAGGAACACCTCTGGGTTGTGTTTTTGGCGAGTGGCAGCAGTGAGTATAAGTTGGACTAGAGGGTAGTGAGCTTCTGGAAGGCAGGAGAAGTGAATAACGGTGCAGCTGAAGCCATGTAATCTCCCCTAAAGCAAAAAGGACATGTTAGCAATGAGTTAGCCAGTGGGGCACAAACTGATGTGACATCAGAAATGGGAATATCAACGTTGAAACGGTGCTGATAAGGCAGAAGAGAAACAGATAAAGCCTAAGCGATGATGGTAAGAGATGTGAATTGACGGTCTTGATAAGTTGTGAGTGGGCATCATTACAGTTTGCTTGGGGGCAGGAGAGGGGAGGACAGTAATTTTTATGGGAATCTGGGACTTACCTAGTTGTTGACCTCCTCATGTCAGTATACCCTTTAGAGAGGCAGAAAGCAAAAATACTACAAAAGAATTTGAGTGTGTTCACAGATCAGCAATATCTTTAACACAGCACCAAACAGGTAGTCCAACTGTCCCATAATTCACACCCTTAGTAAAGTTGTCCTTCCCCTGAGGCTGAAGTCTGAGGAGAGACAGGCAGATTGATCACACAAGGAATCACAAAATCGATAGGGGAGCTAACAGAATGAATGACCCTTTGCTCATGATTGTGGGAAAAGGCAAAAAGACAGAATCATCCACTTCAAATGTGAACCCAAAGAAATTCAATAAGCATTAAGAAAGCATTTTTCCATGACCTAGAAGAAAAATACTTTAAGATGTCAAATATATTCTTAAGTTTAGTGCACCACCAAAGTTCTGAAAGATGCTCCTAGCCTAAAAAAAGTGCATGCGTTTATTCAAACCTCCTGCGTTCCCGTGACACAGCTTTCTCAGGTTATAGCTAAACTGTGGGACTCGGAGCTGCATGCTGGCCCCCAGGTGACTAAATGGTGGGATAAGCTTATTTGTGCACCATTTCCCCTCCTCTGTCTTGAAGTCCTAGTTTCCCTTGAAAAGGACCACAGCTGTGCAGGCAAGGGGAGAGCCAGAAGGGTCTCTGTGGGTTCTACCATGTGGTTGTATCATGGAGTATACTCACCCTGATGGCCTTAAGTCGCCATTTGGGATTTCTTGGCACTTGAGGGATTTCACTGGAAAATGCAATGGACAATGGTAAGAGGAGCAAAGGTTTATACAGAGAGCTGCTTTGGCAACCTGCGTCGCTGCACGGGTCTCCTCTCCCAGATAGTTGTGAGATAGATATTTTGTTAACTGGCAGAAGCTCCGAGTGATCAGGGCCATGCGTTGTGTGGATGCTGATGAGCACCAGCTGTGCACGGTTGGGAAGGGGAACAGTGCTGCACCTTTTGGGAGGGTCCTCTGCAGAGTCCCATGTTGCACAAGGGTGTGTGGTTGCAGCCTGCAGATTGCACAAGGTAGGTCTCTGTGCCTGCTTGGGTGATTTCTGAACCAGGACATTGAGCCTGTAAGCAATTCATCTTCTATGCAGCCCTTTTCCATAACATCCTTCTTTCTAATTCTCCTTCCCTTCAGTAACTTGACTGGCCTGGCTTCTTTGCCCACCCAGTGATGCAAACTACCATGTAGCTAGCATTTGCCATTTGTACGTGATAAACATTTCCTGCCTCCTCTAGTTTTATTGCCTTTAGACTACAAATGTTTGGGGGCAGGGTTTGACTTCCTGTGTGTTTATGTGGTACTTAGTACAGTGGAGCCCAAATTTGGGCTGAAACTATCAGTCACTCCTGTTCTTATTTATAATTTCTAGAAGAGAAGCTGTACTGCTAAATGCTCTGGCAAAAGCACTGCTGCCTCTGTTGGTCCCAGTTCCTGCTGTGCCTCATTTGCAAAGAGGATGTGCTGGAGGAAATTGCTCTACACCCAACATGGGGTTAATTGCTCCTTATTATACCTGTATTCAACATCTCTTTGTTTTTTTTTATTTTATTTTATTTTCTCCTTTTTCTATTAAGCACTAACAAAAATGTTGACGATTCAGATTATTTTTCTTTTATGAGCAGTAACAGCCTTCTCTGGCTCCTTCTTATGCTGACTGGTGAGTTCAAACAGTTTCATGTCAATCTTCACATACAGCTATGCAGAGTGTGCCATCCAGTCTCTTTCCTTCAGCCATTTGTTCCTATCGCAGCAAACTCTTAGGCTATTAAGGATCTTAAATTGCATTAGTTGGTCTGTGAGCCTGCATGTAATGCTGCCTGGTTTGTGAGGCTGCACAGAAAGAGGGGAAACCTCATTCATTTTAAGCTTATGTTCTAATTTCTTTTAGCCGAGCGGTCCTCACAGGCATTTGTGCAAAGAAAGCACCTGTTCTCTGTAGAGCCAGGACCAGTGCCTATTTCCTAACTTTGGGTTATATTCCCTTCAGAAAGTAGGGGTAAGAGGAAGAGCAGCCCAGCTGAAGAGAAGTGAGAGATTTGAGGTTGAGCTTGAGCTGTTTGGCAAAACAGAGGAAAAGCCTGTTTGAATTATTGTCTCTGGCATGTATGAGAAAAAGCACACAAGCTGGCAGGCTGCTGCTTTGGTTCCAAAAAACCAAAAGTTTTGGGATACCAGAGAAGCATGGGTAGAGCTAATTATTACCTAGAGAGTTGCTTCAGGTGAGGATCCTTACTCTAACATGAACACAGACAAAAGTCTACAGCCGTGCAAGACAACAGAAGTTACTACTGCTAGCTGTGCCCTAAGCAGTTTGCCTTGTTCCTAAGAGTTACCTGGCCAGGTAACTCTTGCCTAACTGTCTTAAAGCTGGCTAGCAAATGGATGGTAGTGTCTTACACTCACAAAATTTGTTTTGGAGAAACTTAAATAGCAGTTCCTGTTTCTTGAGGCAGAGGAGGATTAAGCAGTAGAGAGTGATGGGCCAGGCTCACCAGCAGATGTGTATTGCTGAGCACTGAGACTACCTAGAGCTAAATGGCTGCCAGTTGTGCTGCCCTGGAAGGACATGGACAAGGGAGAAAATGCTGGGTTAAGCAGGTCTGAAGGTATTTTGGACATTCTGGCAGCCTGTTAAGGACATGAGAAAAGGACCAGAGGGAGGTAGGCTCTGGTTTTCCTTGAGGCTGGAGTTTCTTGGCTGTGTTTGCTTGTTTTCAGCTCTGTGGTTCTCTGTGCTTTCAGGCAGGAGTGTATACTGGGTGTCAGTCTGGGCTGAGAGCTGCAGGCAGTCAGAGGTGACTCCTTCTTCTTGTTTTCCCAAGCAATCTCTAGTTGGTGTGCATGTTTGGAATAACACACCATACAGTAGCATGAGGCTCAAACTCTTAAATAGTGAGGCTTGCTCACTCAGCGGGTCTTGGCTTTAGCTTTCAAGAAAGCTTTCATTGTCTTGCCCAGAGTTCCTCAGGTCCTTAAAACAAATTTAAAAATAAATTGTTCAGCTGGCCTTAAAGTAGGGAACAAATGCAGTACAAGAAAGACAAAAAAACCACTTTGGACGTTAAAAGAGAACATTAAAAGAGAAAAGAAGCAAGGTGTGCAGAAATAAGGTTTCATGTGCAACCTCATCTCTACTCTGGACTGTCTTCCCAATATGCAGCCTACTTTCATGGTTTTCCTTTTTCTTTTTTCGTGGAGTCCTGGTTCAGGCTCTTGTGTTACAAACTCAGTTCTCATTACCAGAAGTGCAATCTCAGTTCCCAGTCCTCCAAGTTACAGAGCTTGAAACAATGGCATAAATAAGATAGTAAGACCCCCCAAAATGAGGCTGTACTGTAAATGTATTTTAAGCCGATTTGGAGGGAGAAGATATTTGGCTATACTGTGCAGAAGCTGCAGAATTCCCTTTCTTCACCTGCAGTTCTTGTAAATTAAGGGGTGGGAAACGTACCTCGTTTCCTGGAATTGATGGGGGAAACCTATTTAGGATTTCTTGATTAAAATACTACTGGACATCCCGTATTTTAACAGAAATATTTCATGAAGCTCTGCTGTGTTTCTTGTGTGTCCCTCTTCAGTGCTTATAGTTTTTAGAGATGTCCCAGGTATAATGCACATAAATTATATTCTGGATGCTGCAGACAAGAATGTAATGACTGTTAGTATTTGCAGGATAGGAATCTAAGTCAGTAGGTGTGTTAGAAACACCTAGAAGAGAGATCTGCTCCCCTGAGAAACCACACAGAACTGCAGACTGAAAAGCAAACTGTGTGGCAGATAAAAGCAATCAGCGTCTTTTGAACTTCCCGCTGACTTTTCATTGCTCGTCAGTCTATGTGTAAAACAGCTATGAGACCCTTCTAATACACCTTTTGGAAGGAAGATTAGTTTTAATACTCAAATTTTATTTCTTTCTCTGTGTTTATTTTTCCCCTTCAGGGTATACAGGTGTTTCTTTGCTGTCTCTCTGCATGCTCATATTGCAATCTTCCATTTCAGTGCTCGAGGCAGGGGTGGCAGCAGCAGCCTGGCTCTTGGTCAGGCTGTGGCAAGCACAGGAGGAGGTATCTGGCAGATCACACACTTGTTCTGCACCTCTGTTTTGAAACAGGCAGTGGGATGACTCCAACCAACAGCCCTCCAGTTAGACTGCGTGGATTTGTGAAAATATCAATTAAAGCACCTGGCAGAAAACCATGATTTAGTTGAAAAGTATTTCAGTGCACTTACTACATTATTCCAATGTAAAGAATTCTTGCAGTTCTAAGAATAACCTTTCTTTAGATAGCTTAAAAAAAATTCCTACTGTTACTTTTCCACTTTTTTTTCAAAAATAATACTGCTTCTTAGAGAAAGTGTTTCTATTTTTCTACTGAATAGAAGAATCGATGTTCTTTGTTGTGAAATCAGACTGTATATATGTAACTCCTGAAAGCTTAAAGTTAATCTCTTGCATGAGAAAACAAATTCAGGTCAGGAGTCCAAGTGTCAAAGTTTTCTTTATGTGCATGTATCTTAAGTTTTAAAGATTAGGATTGTGGAGAAGTAGGAGGATATGGACTAGTAACATTCTAGAGGACATTTCTGAGCTCTGAATTTGGCATTCATCACCAATGTCCAAGTTCCTAAAGTTTTGCTTATTTTTAAGCCATTTGTTTACTTTGTAGTCAAATTACCATAAAATTAGGAGACACATTCGCTGCACATCTGTTATCAGAGTGGTTCTATCAAAGCCTGATTATAGTAATTTTAAAAATCAGATCCTGTAAGTGAAGTCTGTAGTATCTGTTTTCATCAGGATAAAAAGCAGCACTTTTTTTTGAAGAGGAATTGATCTGACTCTGCACACTTGGATACCAATTAGGAACAAATTCTCACTGTAAAAGCACAAGGAAAGTGGGTGGAAGGTTGTACATCTCTTTAAAAAGGAACTGAAATAATGCCTCTTAGACAGTCATGTTAATCTTACCACATTAATCACAGAACAGACAACATCATGAACATGGGCTTTCAGGTGTGGGGAAGGTGCACCTAGAAGCAAGCCAAAATCAATGGAAGGGTGCTGTGCTGCTCTGCCCCAGCAGTGAGATGCTGTTAAGTATTAATGCAATGCATTTCTTAGAGACGAAGTTGTGATATGCAGCATTTTTGTACCTGTTTATGTATTTTTGGTAGAGAGCCTGTTTCCTCCCAAAACAGCTGCAGTTATTGTAAACTTGTGTAAATGCTATCATTAGCTTAAAAAGGAGCTTAGAAAGGTGTTGCTGTTTCCCATGTGGGCATAAGGTCAGATCCATCTAGCATGTCCTGAATGAGACTTAGGTATTTGAGTCTCAGGCGTGCTCTGCTGTGTTTCCTTCATTTCCAGCCTGTAATTGGGATGGAGGAGAGGCTGCAATTTTACAGTGCAGCTGGAGTAGGTTTTGGAGGCAAAGGGCTTCTTCCCAGAAGGTGGTTTTCTATCAGGAGCTTAATAGCACGGTCCTTCATTCATCCTGCAGCTGGGAGCCAACCTCGTGCCACATCATGTGGTGCAACCCGTGAAGCCTTGCGTGTTGGACTTAAAGAAGGTGGGAAAGGTCTTCACCTTCTTGCCCATGGGCTCAGATGGGTAAGCAGGCTATAGCGTGTGAGTGGCTCTGCAGCTGTTGTCCGTGGGCATACCCTTGTCCTTGGGGAAACGTGGGGGAATTTGAGCCAACTTTGCCATCCGGATGGGTGTTCTTGTCTGTATAAAGAGGGTTGTGCCACATTATATCATGATTTTTGCATGTAGGGAGGTCATGACTAAACCCATTGCTTCTGTATCGTAGCATTGTCCCTGCTGCAGGGACAAGCCTGTAGGCAATCCATCCTATCCATAAGTGACCCAAAGGAGATTACTCTGCACCTTCACCCCCTGGGGCTCTTCTGGCCTCTGTCCCCCCAGCTCTGGCATGTTGGACCAGCTCTTCAGCTAGGGAAGGGCCACAGCTCCCCTGAACTCAGCAGAGCTCTGCTAACATATGTGACTGGCGGATATGATCCGTTATTGCTCGCGTTCCCAGGGGTTGATAGGTGTCTAGATGCAGTTACTGTAGGCAAGGGATAAGAAGCCACGGTTTTGTCCTTAATCTGTATCTTTGTAACACTATGATGGGGGGGAAAAGGTGAAGAAGCATCTTGCCTCTTCTCACTTCTGCCAGTATTTACTCATGGGTGTGACAAGCTGTCATTTTCTAGTTTGTGTGAAAAGTGACACTTAATTTCCCTTCCCTGTATTGCAACCTTGCCAATATATTTGCTGCATGCAGATATAGATTTGTGTTCATTTCCCTAGCAGATGTCACAGTGATTCAGTGCAAAATCTGCTTTGGGACATGATTAAAATTGAACTGTTACTCAGGAAGGAGAGATGAATGCATTGGTATTTTCTGCTCCTGCTACAATACTAGAGCTTCGTATTTCAGATTCTTGATTCAGAGTTTCAACTTCCCAGTTTGCACAAGGAGGCAATATGTGCAACTGTTTTAAGCACTTGGGAAATTCTGTAGGACCGAATATAAATAATGAAAGTATCTGATCCTAAAAAATAACTTGGGTTTATGCTGATTTCTACTGCCTCGATGTTCATCCTGGCGGTGGCGTATAGTGCAAGCTGCTATTTCTAAGCTGTTCTAGGCAGGGCTGGGTGAGATGCACTGACATACCAATGTGACTTCAAGATGATGCTTCCTGCACATTACCTAAAGGTACTTAGTTACTGACTTTACATTCAGTGCCGTGGTGAAGTGACAGTTGTTTGATATTTAGATGCAAGAAAGTGTCTACGAGTAGAATTGGAATGCTACTGTTACTTGAAGTAAGGTTTAATTAAATGCAGGCTCCTATTACTCAGAATTTTACTGAGAATGCTTATCTCCTTTCTTTCACTTCTGCATCCAGTTTACATGTATAAATCATTCTCTGCTGAGGAAGTGCCTCAAGAAGGTTTGGCATTCTTGTAATGACAACCCAGGGGCACTGCTTCCCCCTTCAGAATACAAGATAATTGTATAGCTGCAGCAAAGTAATACAGGAGCCACATTAAAAAAGAATAAAAGGCAAGTATTAGCTGCTCACGTTGCTGCTGATACGCTATTGTTTGATAGATGTATAACTGATGTGTGTGGCTGAGATACGCAATCTCTAGTTGGTGTGCATGTTTGATGCCTATATATTCTTTCAGGGGTTCCCAACTGCCTGCTATTTTCTGTTATTGCAAGTAGATGCTTACATAGTAACGTGTCTCCAGCTGGCTCTTGACCAAGCCTTCTCAGGGCTTGTGGAAATACCCCTCCTTTAATAAAGTTAGTATCAGCGGAGATTGCCACCTTCAACCATCTTGATGTCCTTGGCACAAAGGAAGTGCTGCTTCCTCCCTCTGGAGGATTAGACAGCATTAAAGCTGCTCTGTCTGTGAAGATTAGCACACTGCTGGGTGGTTGTTTTTTCTCCTCTTCCTCCCCTTGAAGGAATTACTGCTCCAAAGGGGTACCCGCAAGGGGAAAGCTGTACCGCAGACAGCCCGACATCTGCTTTGTTCCTTTCACTTTCTCTGCAAAACATCTGTGTCTGAAAATCAATTTCACCTCCTACTGTTTGGAGAGGGTGTTCCTGTTCTTGCATCCGTGCATCCCCAACACTCTGCCACAGCAGTTGGAGGACCGATTGCACCACTGCAGCCATTGTTACACTGGGACTCCCTCCCAGTCCTTCTGGTTGGGACTGGGAAGCAATATGGATGCCAAGCTGAGCTAGAGCAACTTTTGTCCCTGTGTGGCAATGTCAGGACTGCATTTGCACTGTTGACAGTTTTCCTAGTTTGCTTGGGAAATCTCAGAAGCAAGCCTTCTGGGTCCCTGGGATGTCGAGCACACTGAACCCTTTCTTGTGACGGTGACATCTTCTTTCTGGTCCATCTTCTTTCTAGTAAGCTGGCTCCTGAGAAGATCTGTGTGTCAGACAGTCTCAGAATATTTTACAGTACATGGATCCTTCTCAAAGCAAGGGGTGAATGATCCTCACTCATCTGTCAAACACAAACCCCTTCAACTGTCTTCCTCCTTATCTGCATTTTGGCTGGTGACCACACTGATTTCCTGAGCCACTCAGTCCATTCGCTGAAACGGTCTTGGCAACAAATCACCTAGGCTTCCTTTCCTTTCCTAGACACACTGCCTAAATACCTCTTCTGTACAGAAAGCAACGTGTTTAGAGAAATGAGGATTCATTTCAGATCAAGTTTCGGACATGTAAAATCCCACTGTCCTACCCACAACCTGCCCCAGGTATTCATCGTGCCTCCCATTTCCAGGGAATTCAGATACTTTGCATCACGAGAGAGCTGCTTGTGCCTTGGCAGCCGGTCAGAGGTGTTGGTGCTGGGATGTGTGTATGGTACTAACAGTCACTTGCAAGGAGTTACCCTGTGGGAGGGTAGGAAATAAAAGGACGGAAGGATATTGGAGGAAAGGCCAAAGGGGCTAAAAGGGAGGCCCAGGGGTCACATTTTAGATCAGAGGAACATAGTCCCCAGTGCGGAGTGAGTTGTGTTCATCTGCATGTTAATGAAGAACAATCTGTCAGGCTCCCCGAGGTCCTCTTGGGCAGGATTTTCCGGAGGGCTGAAGCATGCTCCCTTATCTCTTCCTGCTGTTGTGGAGCTTGCTCCTGGGATAGGCGCTGCCTGTTCTGGCTGGGAAATGGCCTGCCTGCACATTTGAGCTGGAAAAGTGCTGTTCTGATGTGGTCATTGGCTGAGAATAAGGGAAATGTCACCTTACCTCCTTGTGTAAAGGGCACAAGGAAGACATAACAATGAATGGCTTTTTGGGATGAAAGTGAGCAGCTTTTGAATCCAGTCATTTGAAGCAATTGTTACTTGACACATAACACTCCTTTGTAACCCCCACTCTGGAGGTCTAGAGGGCATCTCAAAAAAAAAAAAAAAAAAAGGTGGGGGGGAAGGGAGAAGTGAGTTTTCTGACTGTTGGGTGGGTTGGCAGGACTCCAAGGTGAAATTCTTCACTTCTGCCCCTACGAACTCTTACTCAGTAGAATTGTAAAACTGCCCACATACTGGAGAGATTTCAGTTGAGAAGAAGTTGCATCACCATATGGTAGTTCTTTCTTGGGTTAAGCTGTTTTTGTGTGGCAAAAGAAACTTCAGGGAGCACCAGCATACTCCAGGTGGTATCACAAGAATTCTCCAGTCTCTACAAGAGGCAGGAAACACATTCCCGAAGTGGGAGTTAAATGATGTAGCTGCACCTTAGCACAGACACTGGTGTTGAACCATAGCTAATCGAACAGTTTATAGAAGAACAAAAGAAATCTGTTTGGGAAATAATTTATCATCATAGCAAGAATTATGGGGTTTTTTTTAGTTATGTAACTTGTGCTATGGAAATCTTAGGGTTTTTTTTTTTTAAGGACCGTGCATTAAGGCGCGGCTGCTAAATAGGTCAGTCTAGTTCAAAATGAGAAAGGGCCTTCTGCAGGACTAGAGGAATGGAGCAAGGATGAATTGTGCCAAAAACAGGAGTCCAGAAGAGAATTTAAACTAGAATTTAAAAAGTGACTCTTGGGGTCTGTTTTTGAATTTTGCCATAAGATTCTTACATACCTTTTTGGAGTCATTTAGCCTCTTTCTATCTTCATGGCTTTGCCTGAAAAGTAGATCTAACAATAACGTTAGTACAGGTCTTCTCTCAGTCTCTTACCCAAAGCTACTTCTGCTGGCATTCTCTGGTATAGCACTTGCTTTTACCGGGACAGATCGTAGCTAGCTTGGCCTTGGGAAAAGATTTTGGTTGGTATACTGAATTAATGTGTTTAAGCCTAGGTCTGGAACTTGTGTGCATCCGCTGGTGAAAGAGAAAAATCTGAAGCAGTTCAGCTAATAGTGAGACCAGAAGCACATGGTGCAGGTATCTGTAACCTGCTAACTCGAAGTGTGTCATCTTGTGCTTTCACAGCTCTTCAGTTGATGGACATCTGAACCACTCAGTGTCACAAAACTCTGAAGACCCTTCCTCTGCTCCTGCATATCCGTGCTGTGCTTTCCAAACATAATGTCAATTTGTAGAAGTTGTAAGGATATTCCCTAATGCTCAGAAATCCCCAAAGCAGTGGGCAATTTTGCTTTCATTTTCTTGCTGCTCCCTCTCTCTTCCTTCCCAGGAACCTGGGGCAGCCGCAGCAGCCTCTGCCTTGTCAGCGTGGCTGAGGGACCTATGGGGAAGGGGTGATGAGGGGTGGGATGGGTGAATGTCAGCCTGAGGATTGGTGTCTAGTCTGGCTGGCAATGAGAGAGCGCTCCTGAGACTGTGTTTTGGTGGTGGAAAGTTGGGGTGTGGGGAAGTGAATGAGAGATGGGATGAAACAGAGAAATCGGAGGAAAAATTTTGGCTGGGGAGAGTGAGCAGCAAATTCTGCCTCTGGGAGGGGGATTTCCAGGATGTAAAGTTGGAGAGGTCAGAAGAAGGGAAAAAGAGAAAAGAAGGACAAAGGAGGGAAGCAATAAGGGAAATTATATTTGAGATGGTAGAAGGAAGGAGAAAGTATTAAGATCGTGGAAAAGAAGAGGCTGAGCCTGGATGATGAGAGAGAAGTAGGGATGACAGAGCGGAGGAGTGGGGAGCAGAGGTGAGAGGGAGAGCCTGTATCTGCATTGCCACCCGAAAGCGTTTATTCAGCTCTTGAGGACGTGAGGCGCTTGGTCAGGTACTGCTGGCAGCACGGTCGTGGCAGCAAGGCTTCGTAACCTGCCCTGTGTGACTGACTTTGGGCTGGGGTGGATTTCACAGCCTTGGTGCTGCTCTGGGCTGCCGTCGGGCACCGAGGTGGGAGCGTGGGGCTGTGGCTCTGCAGCAGGACGCCCCTGCCGCTTCTGGCGTGGGGGAAGGCAGGAGAGGGAATGCAGATAATCTCTACTTCTTATCCTGATATATTCAAAGTTGGGTGCTAAAACAGACTCTGCTTCACTCCTACACACAATGTGCTCATGTAACGGAAAGCACCAAAGAGTGTGATTGTACCAGGTAGTAGGTGGAGGACAGAAAATCTTGCTATTAATGGTAGGAGAGGGGGGGAAAGGGCTTTGCACACAGGAAGTGTGTCACTTTTACAAAGCTGAGACGGATATTTTTTATGTCAATATTTTACAGGTTTGTGGATTTCCATACATATCTGGAAGGAGGCACTTGAAGTGTGGACACTTAGGTTCTTGCAGGCATCAAACTCGAATTTGTTAAACTAGCAATTTTCTCTGTATTTAGATACTTGATAAGCTCCTGGAAAGGAAACTAAAGAGGAGCATAGAAAAAACATTTCCTGTTTCTCCTGTCACTGCTCATGGGTCAGCCAAATGTGGTTAGGAAGCAAAGAGACTGTGCAAAGACCTTTCTTAATACCTTGCTAATTAGACTTGGCTGTGGAAGGGCCTGCCCCCATCTTTGGACTTCTCAGCTGTTTCCCGCTTGGGCTGCCAGTCTGCCTTCACAACTGAGAGGCAGGAGTTCCCCTTTGGTTGCCAGCCCCCGTCTTTTGTTTCTCTAGGTATAGACCAAGGTTCTGCCTTTCCTCTTTGCACTTGAGCTGATCGTGGTGATAATGAGGTCCCAAATCTTTCTGTAACTACCTGGTCTACTCATCCCCATGTTTGGAAGCTCATTTTGAGTAGGTGTCCGTTTCCTTGTGCAGGTCTGGAGCTCTCAATGTAGGAAAGATACAGACCTGATGGAGCGGGTCCAGAGGAGGGCCACAAGGATGATCAGGGGGCTGGAGCACCTCTGCTATGAGGACAGGCTGAGGGAGCTGGGGTTGTTCAGCCTGGAGAAGAGGAGGCTCCGGGGAGACCTAATAGCGGCCTTCCAGTACCTGAAGGGGGCCTACAGGAAGGCTGGGGAGAGCCTGTTTACAAAGGCCTGTAGTGACAGGACGAGGGGCAATGGCTTTAAGCTGGAGGGGAGCAGATTTAGATTGGAGATTAGGAGAGAGTTCTTTACTGTGAGGGTGGTGGAGCACTGGAACAGGTTGCCCAGGGAGGTGGTTAAGGCCCCTTCCCTGGAGATACTCAAGGTGAGGCTCGATGAGGCCCTGGGCAAGCTGGTCTAGTTGGGGGTGTCCCTGCCAACCGTGGGGAGGTTGGACTAGATGACCTTTGGAGGTCCCTTCCGGCCTGGACAATTCTATGATTCTATAATTCCCTGATCCTCTGGGCCATCCTTGTACTTGAAATGTCTGTGCTGTTTCCCTCTATTTAATCAATTAACACCTACAAGAAATAGGATTTGTGCAGGAAACCAAAGGGAAAGCTTCCCTGGGTAGCTGTTGCTTAAAGGAATGCTCTGAGATCCTCTGATGAAGGATGTTCTGGAGGCTCAAGGTGTTAATGTTGTGCGCTCAGTAGCTTAAAATAGGTTATGGGTGAATTTCCTGTCTTACAGCAACGTTACTAAGAAGCGAAGTTTGTGGTCAGAGAGCTCTCAGTGGACACCAGGTTGCTTTTGCACAGAGCTGTGCTCCAGCCTGCACACATGGGGTGGCTTTGCTCTGTAGGAGGTGCCCATGAAGGTGTCACAAAGCACCTCTCAGGAGCATCGCCCATGACCAGGAGGTGTAAGGAGCCCCTTTCCTGGTAAGCTGGCAAATTACTGTGCGCTGAGTGCCTAGAGCAGCCATCCGGTGTGAGGGAAGGGCTGTGCAAACTGCTAGCTTTGAGTAACCATTCACGGCTCTCACTGAAGTACACCGAAGTCACCGGACACATGGATACCCTGAACCAGACCCACAGAAGCTTTACTACCTGGAATTTCTTGTTTGTCATTACATTTTCATAGTGTTGTGTCACAGGGACTCCTGCCTTTAGCTATCAGTGTCACGTTTGGTATCATGAGCCGTGTGGGCTGGTGGCAAAGGAGCAGTGAGGGGATTTTATCCTTTAAATCATTAAGCAAACGAAGAACTGGAAAAATGCGATGTATTCTTGCACATGGCTAATGTAATTTGGGAATTAGAGGTGGTTCTTTAAATAACTGTTTTAAATGTGGTTTGCATAGATGTCTAAGTATAAAGAATAAAAGATGAGGGTGGGTGTTTTTGTGCTGAACGGCAGTGAGGTATCTGCACCCCTGCAGAAGCGTTACTGAACTGTCAGGCTGGGTAGAAGAGAATGGCACTTGCAGCTCATTTTGGCTCTCACAAGGCAGCACCATCTAAGGCCTGATTTTGAGTACAGACTAACACCTTTGCATTTGATCCTTCTGCCATTGAAACTACGGAGACTCCTTATCGAGGAAAGCAGACAGCAGGACTGGGAACCTGGATGGATATATTCAACTTTAAAGGGTGCGGTGTAGGGTTTTTCCCTGTTCGAGTATCAAGCACTGTAAAAGGGATCTTCCTTATCGTTCAGCAGCAGATCTGAGGAAGAGTCTTATGTTAGTTGTTACTTCCTTAAATCTGCACAAGCAGCACGCAGTATTTTGGCCAGATGAGCGGCGGGGCTGCTCTGTACCTCTGCAGATGTAGTGCCATTGTACTGATGGTTTTCACTGGGAAATTCCACCCGCCATCTGCCTTGCCAAAAGACAGCTTGGAGGAGGAGAAAATAAGTCCTGTGATTTGGTGGTTCTTTCCCAATGAAACAAGAAGAAGCAGGGAAATCCATCAAGCTGCTGTTAGCCATGCATTTTATATATACATCTATATGTATCTCATCGTATGTGTGAGTGTGTGTTTATACATGTATATAAAAACTATATTGCACTCACACTATCTATAATTATATAAAGCATCATCAGTATCAGGCTTCAGAATAGTAAGTAAAGTAACTCATGAGATATAAATGTATATCCTGTAGAAACTGGCCCAGCAGTAATTTTGCTAGTAATCCTTGTATTTAGTTTTTATGAAAGATATTAAGATTAATTTGGCTAGAAAATAGATTGTACCTCTTTAAATGAGCCTCCTTTCTTTGTAGCCTTGTGAAGCCTAGAGGGTATTTTTAATCATCCTTAAACAGTGCTTGTTAAAAAAGAAAGTGAAATTAAAGGGTATTTTGGGATGTAGCTTTTTCTTTAGATACATTCCTTGTGGGTGGGGAAATCTACAATTGTTTGCACCCTAGATGCTCAAGCCCCATTAATGTGTCTTTGTGTGCATCCTTTGTGTCTTACAAACTGGTGTAAAAAAGCTAATTGATTTTGAGTGCTTCCTAAAACGTAGAGCACAAGCATGTCACAATGGTTGTGAGTGTGAAAGTGTAAAAATTTGCTTGAGAAATTAGCCAGAGGAAGTTTTGATTCTGACCACTTCTCAAGTATGTAATACTCTGCATGTGCATACAGGGAGTTCAAAATCTTCCGTAAATGCACTGTATATCTTAAAAAAAAAAAAAGTAGTCACTTAAAAGATTAAGATATGGAGGACCAGATCTTCAAATGTACGGTGACTGTGGGTGAGATCTACTTAATGTTTAAAAATGTTTTGAACGTGTGCAATATACTTCTAAAAACCAGGAAAGTATATGGGGTTTGAGTGTTGATAGAGCAATGTCTTTGCTGCATTTTGGAAGAGGGAGATGGTGGCTTTATTTTCAAATGAGACATTCCTGGAGCTAAACTAATTTCTGCTGTGACATTGCAAAAGCCAGTGGAGTAAACTGATCTTCAGGATTACTTCAGTTAAGAAATTACATGGAGGATTTTATGCCCATAAATGTATTTTGGGGACGATGTTTTATACGCATTTTTTCCTCCTTAGAATTGGACTGTTTATACTTCTGTGTTTGTTTTCATGGTAAGTTTTTTAAAACCAAATTGCAAGAGTGCTTCAGTATTTGAGACCAATTGGAGGGTCGCTTCTAGCACCATAATCAATGAAAGCAGAAGAATTTTTCAGAGCAGAATTATTTCTCCCCTGGAGGGGAGGGGCAGTATTCTGTAAGCAAGGCTCTGTCTCTCAGACTCTTTTCTCTACAAAGGCTTCCATGAACTGCAAATGTGTTTCCAGTGATCAAATGTGCATTAATTAGTCCTGAACTCTGCTCAACGTGCTGTCAGAGCTCAAAAAGTAGAAAGACTTCTTTTTGAGGAGGGAAATGCAACTGTGCTTTGTATTTTAGGTCTTTGCCTCTAGTGCTTGGGCAGAAGCAAGCTTTGAGGGCTAGTGTGAGCCGAAATTTGAATGTAAGATGAGATTTGGAAAAAACCCAACCCTTCTTTAAAATCCATTCAGAATCTACCATTATCAAATATATGTAAAATTACACTATCCATTCACTTTGATTTTTTTTTTCCCCGTAAATTAACTACAGTCATTAGTATGTTTCCACAAGCGGTTCTTCAATGATGCATGCTTCTTCCCAGCTGATTTTATTTAAAACGCAACTTCTAGTTCCCCAGTGTCTATTCAGAGATGTAACACATACTCTACAAGCCATCCTGCAGAACAAGGGAGAGAATTCCTCTCTGTACTCCTCCCTCAAAGCACAGACGTTTCCTTCTTTCCCTGCCAAATGCTGCCTGCGCACGGAGGATTTCCGTGGGACCGAAAAAGGGGGTTATCTAGCACCTTCCCCCCCTCAAAGTAAGACCGTAGCAGTGCTCTTGGCCAGAGCATTGCCCTTGCCCACCAATTTCCATGCTCCAGGATCTGGCATAAAGCTGTACCCCAAATGGCTGCTGTCGTGTCTCAATACAGAGGCAATTAAATTGGAATTGGTTGTTGAAATAAGTTGGATCATGTCTCTCCCTGCGCTGGTACCTCTCCTCGTGGTTTCTAGGTGAGCGGTACCCTCTCCAGCATAGCTCCTGCCAAGCTGCAGCCCGGCCCGGTGGGTCTGGGCTAATTCTCTGCTGCAGTTGCTCTGGAATCCCGTGAGTGAATGAGTGAGCTGTTTCTTCCTGCCTCAACCGCACAGCGCTTTCTTCAAATATTGAATGCTGGGGACCAGGGTTTTGAAATATTGATACAGGAGAAAGCACAGGCTGTCTCGGTCGAGCCTCGTGCGGGCTTTACTCAGCCGCCTTGGCGCGTGTGGGACCTGTGTGGGAAGGGAAAATGTCAGTGTGACTGGCTTTTCGGGAGCGGGGTGAGGCTGGGGAGGTGTCTGGCTTTTCACAGATCGCGCAGGAGAGATTCGCTGGGATGAGATCACCCGTGACTGGGCAAAAGTAATACCCAAATGCCATTGTCCGCAGTTGACTTCTGGCGCCGTGTTGACTTCAGCAGAGGATGGAGCCCGTTTATGTGCTGTGTGGGGGATTGTTCCTCACATACTCCCGGGGCTCTGCCACCCTTGGCATGTGACAGCGGTGTCACACCAAGCTCTTTCATGGGGAAGTGAAAAAACTGTTGAGTCTTTTATTCATCATCTTCATGTGTCTCCCTTTCCCTTTTCTGTCAAATAGCTCCCTTAAGGCCACTTTTCTCTTTATGCCTTAGTGATGACAAACATATGACCTGTGCCTTCTTCAGCGATTTTTAAAATATAAATCTTTCCGATGTATTTGTTTGATATAAAATGATCTCGGTGACCCCGGGGATGTGTGTGAGAACTTCGGAGCCATGGGGAAAGGGGCCTGTGTAGCCAAACTGTCTCCTGCCCAGCGCTAAGCTCCCAACGTGCTAGTTCCACCGTACCGCTGAGGAAAGAAACAGCTTGCTCTGCCTTGATGGTAGCAGATTGATGAATTTGGCTGGAGGTTTTTTGAGCTGTGACAATCACGGGGACTGTCGTGGTAGCAGTGGAAGAACAGAGTCCTCGCTCAAACGTCACAAATCCCTCGGGGAGAGCACGGTCTGCACAGGAGTGTTTCCGTACCCCAAGCAGCGGGCAGTGCTCTGTGTGACGTTGCCGTGGGTCAGACCGCGTCGGTTTTGGGGAAACACAGCAAAGCTACAGCCTGTTTTACATAGCCTTGTTTTCTGGAAATGTAAGTGATAACGGCGGGATTGCCAGCATTAACTCTTCCATGTGCTGCCTTGTGTTTACTCTTCTAGAATGATGAGAACTTTGGATGTTTGACCACCACGGTGTTGGCATGAGCCACAGCACACCAGGGAGGAGATGCCAGGGCCCTGGGAACCTCAGGCTGCGTGTACACATCGAATTCCCTTAATGGACAGCAGTAAGAGGAAAACACTTGGCTTTGGCCAATGGTTTGGGGTTTTTTCTTTTTTTTTTTTTCTTCTTTCCATTATTTATTCTGCTGTGAGAAATGAAGATGTTGCAAACAACCCATCTGCGTTTTTGCAACACCTCCTCTGTTCCTTGATTATTTTAGCTTGTTGGTGTCACTTTGCATGTTTATACTATTTTC
>VXAK01015740.1:142758-229696 GCA_013399435.1 Arenaria interpres
GGGGGAGGGGGGGCGTCTGTGTGTGTGTGTGTGAATTGTAAAATTTATTTTAAAATGTATATAATTTATACAGCAATTATTATAACGATTGCTTTATTTTTAATCTTTCTAATGCATATGTACATACACACATATATATATATTTATATATATATCTCTCTATATTTGCCTGCGGCGGTGCAGAGCGGCCCCGGGTGTCTCGTCGCCCGCCGGGTGCCGGGGGAGAGCCCTCCCCGGGGCTCCCCCAGCCCTTTGTTACCCCGCAGCCCCGGTCTCCGTTGGCCGTCCTTCCTTCTGCTCCTGCTGAAATCCCCCTCCCCTTTTCTTTTTGGCCATGACGGCGTGACCTTGCCCGTGGAAGAGGGCTGGTGCTCAGAAATTCGTAAATGGGGGAAACCCATGATTTGAAAATGATCCTTGTTTGTTTAGAAAAGGGAGCTTCGGTGGAAGATGGTGTTTCCTCTCTATGAATGCCTTCTGAAATGCTTTTTATTCTTGTATGGTTTCTAAACAAAGCGTTTCTCCCCCAAATCATGCCTTGACCAATTGCCTGGTGTAAACTTGAGCACGCTGTGGTCCCTGAAATGGAATGTATTTTTAGGTCTCTGTAGATTTATGGCTTTTGCCTCCAGCGTTTCTAGGGCTGTTTGTCATGAGTGAATATAAGCATGTGTGTACATTGCTGAGAGGATGGATCCTTGGCATAGGGCCCTCCTCGCTGTAATTGTCGTTCTTCTCTCCATCGTGAGTGTTTCTTTTCCAGGGCCGAGCAGAGCGATTGCAAAATTCACAAGAACATGGTTACACATAGAGAGGCCCTCAGCCAAAAGCTGGCCTGTTATTGCCCTGATTTTGAGAAGCTGAGCTCCGTTAGTGTCTATTGATCTAATTTTGGCCTTTGGTTGTGCAGCTTACAATATGTTTCCACGTACTGGACTTCCACCTTGTTGGTGAAACAGTGTTTTTGTTCAGTTTTCTGTGTGGCTGAAAAAACAGGTTGCTGTGTGTGCCTCAGTGAGAGCCATCATGTTCTTAGCCTTACACTAAAAGGTAATTGGGTAATTTCTGTAAAAGTGTCTGTTTCAGAAAACATGGATATGTGGGTATGTATCTTCCAAATCCTAGGAGCTGCAAATGAAATCTGACTTCCCAGGATAAGAAAACGAAACTGTTGCAATTAATTCCTTTCTGATTGTAACCAGAGTCATTCTTGTAATCTAGTGGGAGATCGCTCAAGTGACAATCAATTTACAGTGTTCCATTTATACAGCTAAACATTTCAAGGCGGGTTCTGTTACACCGCTTGAAAATTAAATACCATTTGAGTTAGAGAACGCTCCTGTTGAAATTGTAGGTTCTCACATGGAGTAACATGTTGCTTAAATAAAGGAGTCTGCTCCCGAGGGTTGCTTTTTGTGGTAATAAAGTCATTAAGAATGAGCTTTGTTTTTACAGTAACTTCATTCATGCCAACACCACCTCTAGTAAATATTTATTCAAGGGATTTACCACCTTTGTTTTTGCTGTTAAGAGATCAAAATGTTGGCATGCAGGCAGACTAAGTAAACATAATCATATGTCCTATTGACTGGTTGAGTTTTAAAATGGTTTGCCAAAATTCCGAGTAAAATGCTTCTCGTGCTGCAAAGCATGTTTCTTATCAATGCTGTGCTTTCACTGTATGTCTCTTGTGATAGTACTAACTTTATGCTAATCCTTGTGGCGTGTGTGCGTGCATCTCACTGGAAACTAGCAGATACTGACTATATTGATTAACAAGACAGAACTTACTGTACCTTATGTTTATTTTTAATAGTGAGGAATAAGCCAGAACAGGAAACGTACTGCCTTAAAATAAAACTAGAGCTCCTCTGATTATTTTTCTTGTACGTAGCAAAGTAGAAGACCAGTGGCAAAGTTATTCTAAATGTCTCAAAGTTTTCTCTTTTCACTGAATTTGTAAGCCACAGTCCTTGTGAGCTTCCAGCAGGGATGCTGAATGACCCTCCTCGGACACTTTTTCACCCCCTGATTTCTTAACATGCATTTTACTTTTCTTTCTTTCTAGGGGGAGCTGGAAAAACTAAATCAATCTACAGATGATATCAATCGCAGAGAGACGGAGCTGGAGGTACAGAATTCACCTTTGCATTTTCCTTTTGTGCATGCTGGATTTTGTGAGCAACAAAACACTATTTTTGAGTAGGTTCCCTCCTGAGTTTTGCCATCCTGAACAGTAATTTGGCAGCAAGAGTCTGGTGATGATTTTTTTTTTTTAAAGGTGAGGGTTGAGCTATCAACTGGAATAGAAAGGGAGAAGGTAGAGGGATGCTGACAGTGTGAAAACCCTGTAGGGAGACACCCCTGCTCCTCCCCCACCTGCCAAACTCTATTTTTAGGTTTTGAAACTAAACTTAGACAAGTTCTATTTTTACAAATCACTAGTTTGGGTTTGTGTTCTTGTGATTATAGACAGAGAAAGTTTATTTGGTTAAGAGGTCTTTTTCATACAATCACCTGCCAGGATCTCCTCCTTGGTGGCTACTTTTTTTTAAGCTTGTTAGTTTTGCCTTTTTTTGTCATTACTTTCTGAGTAAGGAAAGTTAAAGGAGTTGAAGGAAAAGACTTCCTAGTTGGGAAAAGAGGCTTTCTTGAACACTTAAAATCCAATAGAAAGTTCTGAAGAAATTGTTTCTGAGGCCCCAAATTTGAGCTTCAGCTACAGGGTAGTTATTCTGGAAGGCTCAGCATTATTGATCTAATAACAAATCAAAACAAGCTGTTCTACTTATGTGTCTAAATTTTCTTTTAACTGCAAAACAAAGAAGATAAAACCAGTGGAAGTATAAGATGTATACGCTGCTAAAGGAAAACTGGTGTCAAATGCTACACATCCTAAATAATTTTGGTAACATTACAATATTTTGGATACTGTATCAAAACATGCCAAGATTGCAGTGAGGAACATCTATAGATTTCTGTTTTGCATCTCCAAAATGTCAAAGTCTGTGCTTGGTTTTTTTTTTTTCTTTTGTTCTTTTTTTCTTGTATGTGTGTTTTCATGAGATGGGTACCTGGAGCAAGGGGTGGTTTCTGGCAATATTTTAAAATATTGGAGTATCTACTGTATGCACCAAGCAGAACACAGGGTGATGAACTTCTTTGGAAACAAAGCAGCCTTGTTATGTGGCTGTTTTCTTCTCCCTACTTGTTTGCATTTTCTGTGCTTTGTGGCATGTACATCATGAATTTATTGGCAAATAAACTTAGTGGAATGGGGGACTATTTGTTATGCAAAATTAAACTATATTTCAGCTGTGAAAACTGTTCAGTGTCACTTGATTTAAATTTTATGAGTGAACTTTAAAAATCAGTATGCTAGTCTGCAAGAGTACCAATTAAATGGATGTCGGGACTCTTTATATACCTATATTAAAAAAATAATATCATTATATGTATCTTTTTCAGTTTCCTTATTTCATGCTGGGGTACTGAAATTGAAAGATGGTGCTATGGATAGTTGCCTGGATTTCGTTAATCTTGTCATAACCTTGCACTGAGGACATATTATGAAGCAGATAGAATAGTAATAATAATGCAAATGCATACTCATGAAATAAGTCCCAATGACTCAAGATGGGATTTTACTGCTTGATTAAAATTATTCATGTGTTCAAGTGTTTGTAGAGCCTGGAGATTTGTAGCTACTATGTGTGTGACACATGCTGAGCTTTAAAGGGTGGAAGGCTCCTGGATGTATCATTTTAAATAAGAGAGCAGTGTTTCCACATTAGCTTGCTCTTAACATCGTTGCTTTCTTTACAAAGTCTCAGAAATACTAGGTGCAGTGCTGAGAATGATTATACGATGCTTTCTACCTCTATGTTATTAAATGTTTACTGCAGATCTGTCTGTAGTATTACTGTAAGAAGTGTTTGATGGAATTAAGTTGAAATATCATCAACAGTAGGCTTTCATGGACGTTTCCTCTTCGCTTTTCATCTGAAAATCTTCCTGGATTGCAGCCAGCTCGTGGTATCATGCAACTGCATAATTTTTAATCCAGAAAGATTTTCATTATGTTTGATCTGCTTAAATTTTGAGGTCAAATGCAGTTGGATGTTGTAAGCAAGGCTTAATTTATATACATGTTTGATAAATGCATTTTAAATGGACTTAAGGCCTTTCTAGAGGAAAGATATTAAAGAAAACAAACAACAAACCAACAATTGTGGTTAGAAGAAAAGCCCTGCATGCATACTCTGGACAGGAAAAGAAAGCTTTGCCAAGCAGCCTTATAGGATAAATCCAGAGTTTGGAAGGGAGAGTTTAGAACTGGGATCATTCTGCTTCAAAGACTTCCAAAATCCTTGAATGCTGCTGAAAATATGGGCCTCTGGGAGAGCCGTGCTGTGTTTGCCTTTGAAGATTTGCTCTTTTGGCTTGTATTAGCTGCTTTGGGTCCCTCTTGCTACCCCTTCCTAGTCTGTGGTGTTGCTGCTGTTGCAAGATATTTCATTAGAAGAAAGATGCGTTGGTTGGTTGGTTTTTTGGTTTTGTTTTTGTTTTTTTTTTTAACCAGACAATGGAGTTATATTTATCCTATTCTTCTATTATTATTTTCCTCATCTTTTCCATATCTGCTCATAGTTGACTTTAATGGGAACAATATCATTATCATTAGGCTATTTACAGCACTAGATGCTGTTTGCCAGCTTCCTGTAGCATTACTTTGTAGTCCATACATTCCTACTGTTGAATTTTTTCCCCAGAATAATCAGGAAAAGCGATGGGAGCGTTTGGGTAGAAGGTACATTTCTTTGAAGGAAGTTCAGCAAAAGACACCCATGTTTTCGTGACTTGATGTACTCTCTGATAAGCAGGAAGGGTAACCTTGTGGCATCTAAGTACCTTGAGTCTGTTCTGGACTTCCTGTAGCTTTGCAGGAGTCCCTCTAAATGGGACTGCTGACTGTCTCCAGTTCCCACTAACTGGAAAAAAAAAGGCTGTAGGTCTTAAATGCTTCTAAACCCCACGCTTTTGTTCTCGCTGTGCCTCAGGTCTACATCTGCAAAATGGAAGGAAAAATGCAACTTTACCCAATGAAAATGTTATGGGGCTGAAATCGGTAGAGGCTTCTAGGTTTTTGAGACTACACTTTCTTAGTGTAGTTAGAGACATGTCTGCATTTGAACAATGTAGAAAACATTGGTGTTTGCTGCTCACAGAGGTGATAAAATGGGGAATTCTGTTTTAAGTTGATCAGCCTGCCTTTTTTTTTTTTCTTTTAAATAAGTTCTGCACCCAAGCCACCTGTGAGGGGGGTGGATTTACATGCATGACTCGAGCAGATATGTTGAAGTTGGCTACTTCTATTCTTTTACTTGATATAATTACTCATTTTTTGCTCTTTTGACCTATCCTGTTAAACCCTGGAGAAACATCCTGACCTGATGACGCTCACAGCCTGTTCAGGAGATGCAAAGCTGCTAAAGGGCACTTTAGTTATATGTTGGTTAATGTATTGCCTGTTAATGAATCTTTGATTAGGCTTGATCTAAAATCCATAATGCTGTTCATACTAAGTGCAGTGTTGAACATTACTGACACAGCAAAAGGATGATAAGGGTCCTCTGAGGGATTTAACACTTGGCTTCGCTAACGTCCCTGTTTATGTTTGATGTGTCTGCGAAGGGGTGGGGGAAACATCTTGCACTGGAGATACAAGTATGTTTTGGCCAAATGCAAGTTAGAGCGGCGCCTTGCTATTTGAGCTTTTTTCCTGTTTATTGGAAATGTATCTCCGTCTGAACTCGCATCAGGAGCTGCAAATGTACTTAACAAATGTGCGTGACTCGCCTGTCACCTAACTCCTATGCGCCTTTGACTGGCTCCTGAAAGTACAATTCAGATATAACCAATTCACCCAGGGGCCCTCTGGCAGCATTGCAGGGAGGGGAAATACAGCACATGCCATTAAAATTACCACTGGAATCCCAGCTATCCCAAATGTGGTTTTTGTTAGTGAGAGTTTTTGTGTTGCTGGAGCTACGAGCTTGCCAGTGTTTCTTAAGGGGAGGTGGCTGCACATGAAAACTAGAGCCGAACAGTGCTGCTCTCAGCCATGCTTGTTCTAAGTAGGGCCTGGTTAGGATTCTTCTCATATGCTTGCCTAGATCCTCTCGTCCTGATCTGTGAGTCTTCGTGTTACTTTTAGTCCTGGATTTATCCTACAGGGTAAGTCCCAGGGTATCCCACCTACACTGGGTTGGTGTTGGATAGAGTCAGAGGAAAGGGGTGTATCACTTGTGGTGGTCTTTCACTTGTCAGCCTTGTCACCATTTGAACCCCTTACAGGAAGGGAAGGGTTATCGTATTTAGAGTTGCTCTTCTTACTTCCTCACTAAAATATTTGGTTTTGGCGTAAAGCTCAAGCTTTTGACCCTGTCATGCACAAAAATTTTAAGTAGACTTTAAAAAAAAAATAATAAATGAAATCCTCAATCTTTCAAGTTAAGTGCGCTTTTAAAAAATATCCTCAATCTTTCAAGTTACAGAAGAATGGCCTGTCAGTGGCAGGAATCTCGTTCTGAGCAGGCCTGCTTGGCCTGGGGAAATGTCAATCTGTGGAAACATCCGCCACGTTATCAGTTTCCCTGTGCAGCATTTTCCAGTGTCCATAAGAAAACACAGATAAGGGAGAAGCAGCTCACTGGCTGGTGTTCCTGCTGGTTTTTGGAGTGCGATATACATGCGTGATGGGTTCGTCCAGCACTAGCAGGGCGAATCTTTCCGTGTCTCTCTATGATCTACTTGTTTCCATAGGAAATGCCTCCTGCACATGGACTGCTTGGTTTTTTTGCCTTCTGCTTTCATCCATGGCTGAGTAAGGAAAGGCTCCTTCCTCTGCTATGGCTCTGGAAAGATCTTGTCAGCTGAGTGAGTCAAAGGGCTTTACTTGATTCAAGTTCTTAAAGCAGAGATGGGTTTCTAGCCTAAGGAGGGCTGGACAGAAAGGGTTAGACAGAGAAATCTTGTTTTGGAAGGAGCACCCAATGCCTTCCCCTGGCTACTTTCTTCTCTCTTCCTCTAAGAGGACTGAAAATACCGGTGTATTTGTAGTCTCAGTCTGTAACTGTCTGTAAGCAGGAGGTTAGATAAATTAGATAATTAAGTAAGTTAGATATTCCAAATACCAATTTTAATTGTTCCTAGATGGCAAATTTGTAGCTATGTGGGGAAAAAAAAGACATTTCCACGTGCTTAAAAATTGAGATGTTACTTAACCCCTTCCTTGCATGTTGTTTTTAAGGTTTGGTAGTCAGTCTGGTTTACTTGAACTGCTCAGGCATCAAATAGATATTAAAAATATCATTAACCTGTTTGATACTGTGAGGTAGATTTCTGAGCACATGCATGCGCTCAGAAGTCTGGTGTGTATGTAATTGCGAATCCTACCTGCTTCCACATTTCAACATTGTTGATACCAATGCTATTTTAACTTGGAAATGAGCTTTTGCAGCTGGTAGGTCTCTGTAGGAGAGGAATGCAGGTATGGATTCTGCCTGCCTCTTGGAAATAGATGAAGCCTATCTCTCAGTCAGCAATTTCATTTCCCATGCACCTCCCAGGCTGGTTTAATGGATTGTCAGAGGTTCTGCGCACCAAGGTCATAGGACAGTCTTTGGAAATGAAATTTAGATGTGCTTGGTACTAAGATGCTTCATACCCGGTTGATGTGTTAAGTTCATTTGAAACAGAGAATTGTTTGAAAATACACGCTTCATTTGATGGGCAGAAATAGTTATTTGTCTGTCACCTGGCATCTAACACCAGCTCATCACTCGTGAGAAAGGAAAACAAGCATGCTTTATTCTCCAACAGGTGCAATGTAAGTGTAAAATTGTATTTTAGTTTCTTTCCACATTTGAGGGTGGATCTCTAAAATGCAGCTGTATGGATGGCCCACATCTCTCTAGGTGCAGTAGCAGATGGCTGCCCAACAGCAAGTTACTGGAAAAGTCTGCTTTCAATAATGAACTGATTGCAGCAAAGGCACATATGGGGTACAAGTCTGGTGTCCTCCCTAAAACTGTGCTTGTGAAATCTATTATTTCAGAGAAAAGTGTTGAGGATTTCCAGGAAGAAAGTTGGTAAGAGCAGAGCTCTTACGGGTGTAGGACAAGATGTTGCAACATGGTGCACTAAGTGCTCTGCCTGCTGGAGGATGTGTGTGACAAACACCTAGGTTGTGAGAGTCTGGTTATTACCGGTTATTAAGACTTAATTGAGAAGTTTCAAGTGCCTCTTTTTTTTGTTTTTTTTTTTTTTGTACCGTGCAACGTGTGTTGAGGGTAAAGTGCCTTAACTGGCTTTTGTCCAGTTTTAAAAAGGTTTATCACCATGTCCTTTGAGCACATAAGAGGGAATGTTGGACCTTTTTGCTCGCAAAATCAGTAATAAGGTGTTCTTAAAAATGATCACAGAAGATTACAAGGGAGTAGAGGGGAAAATGTGCTTTTGAAATGGTGTTTGGGTGTTTGCGATGTCTTTTGTCAGTTGCATCGCTTCTGTTACAGTTTACCTAGTCTGTGTATGTATTCAGTGCAGTGATGAGAAAAACAAACCCATGGGGTTTTTTTCCAAAAAAAATATCAGAAGTGGTAAGTGTGACTCGCAGGGTTTGTAGCTAGGGCTGCATACTTGCTTTTATCAATAACTAGTGGTTCTTCTGGGGAAAGAACATCTTTTAAGGGACTGAAATATAGAAAATAGGAATTGAGGACTGTGCTAGAAAAATTGCATGGCATATGCTGTGCTGACTCGGTTTTGCTCATGGCAGCAAGTTGCAGGAATTGTCATCTTTTCCTTTCTCTCTTACCCATGTGTGCTAGGTAAAGGTCTGAAGGAAGCAAGAGTTTGGCAGTTGAGTAGTAGTAACACTTGTAGGGAGGCACATCACACCAGAGGGTTTGATAAGTAAGTTGAAGGTGGTGTGGCTGTCTTCCTAACAGGCTTCCCTTCTGCTGGGGACCATGGATGAACTGCGCTGCTGTGCTGTTCCTGAGCCTCTAAGTTTTTGATGTGAATGTTCTTGCAGAAAACACCATTAAGAAGATTTATAGCTTTGAACCCCTTTGCATGGGTCGAAGTCTCTCACTGGCAGTAACACAGGAAGCCAGACATAGAGCAGGGAATTAAATTGATTCCCACGTTATTGCCTTGACCACAGGCCCATTCTTCTCGTGAACCACAAACGCACTTTTCATGTCACATAAGTAGCAAGTGCACCAAGCCCAGTGCTCCTGCTGCCACTGCCTTGGTGCTTCTGACCTCCTCATTTTCACATGAAGAGTAAAAATAGCTGCTACACCTGTATTTCTTATTTAAGCTTCCCCAGGGGTGCCTGCCAGGGGAATTTTGGACTGTCCCAAGGGTGATGACTTTCACAGACGCTCTGCCAGTACGTTACAGGGCTGACACACTGAGTGCGGCTGCGTGTTTGCAGGAGGGAGCTGTGCCCCTGATCACAGGAGATGTTGCCATAGCTCCCTGACAGGAGCTGTGGTCACTGAGGCCATGAAAGATGGATCCGTTCGGACTGAGGAGCCCAGATGGTGTGAATACACTGGGTTGCTGTAGGAGCACACATCGTATGGATATATAATGTGGGATCATTTGCTTCTGTAGTGTAGTTGGAGCTAGTGGAAAGTAAAAGTGGTGTGTGTAGTGCTGGAGAGGGCATGGGTTTGGCATTACACCTTCTCAGAGACCTCACCATCGTGTTGCTGTGTCAAAAAGGGATGGCTGGAGACCTTTTGGTAGGGGGACTGATCCCAGCAGAGTATGAGCATCAGCTTATTCTGTCATGCAGAAGGTGGTGAGGCCTGCAGGCTTGTGTTCCTGACAGTCAGGAGCCTGAGAATAAATGTGATTTAAAATAAGTCATGTGGTGGATGACACACATATAAAGTTCTGAGGTGTTCTGGTTTTCGTTATTGTTCTTCACTGGAAAAAATGAGGATGGTCAGACCCAAATAAAGCCTCAAAATAGGAAACTTTTGGGGAAAGTGATAAACTGGAAGTTCATATCAGTATATGCTTCAGCTGAAGCTTCCTATTCTGCGTAACTGGCTGCTGTGTGAAGCGAGGCTGTGCTCGTGGATAAACGTGCTTAGCCACTTGCAAGACCTGTGCCCCAGGTGCCAGTTACAGGACTAGTTACAGTTTAGTAATTTGTATGTGCTTCATCTGAGTTGGCGGGAGATTAATGGGTGCAGAAGCTGCTGTTCATTTGACTGCTCTGTCATTGGTGGGTTTGGGTTTGTTTTTTCTTTTCTGAAACTCCAGGTGCAGATTAGTCCTCTTTTTTCCTATTGGATAAGACTGCACGTAATTATTACATGAATAAATTTGGAGTAGGTCTTTAAGCCCAGATCTAGTAGTTATAGCTTCTTTGTTCCAAGTGCTTATCTCACAAACATGGGAACCGAATCTTTTGATGGATTACTGTATAGGGCTTTTTTTACTTAATGCGTATACATTTATGTTTTTCTTTAACTGTTTGCTTCCCATAACTAGTATTCTACTATGCAGCTTTCACACAGAAACTGAAAAACAAACCTTCAGGGTCACTCATTTAGAAATGATTTTTTAATTTTGTTCCTGCACTTGTAGGAAAATATATATTATTTTTTTTTAAATATACTTCAGTACTTAATATTTTTCTTGCGTTATAGTCATCGTGCTTGCAGTCTTATTTCAGTTACTTGTGAAACTTGTTTTGCGCAGTGAACCATATATTATGCAGAACTTTAACTGGAAATATTCAAACTTCTCACTGAGAAAATCATTGACTCGATACATTATTTGAATGATGCGTTTCAGGCATTCACTAAGAAATGAGATTATTGACTGGATAGGAGTTAATAAAAGAATAAATTAATGTGCATTTAATTCTCAGTTTTTGACCTTGTTACCCATGTGAATATTTCCTTAGCAGTAAATTGGAGTACCTTAAGGATCTAAAGCTATTTTTATTGGGCTAAAATGTTACTGATGCTGGTTAAGGAACCAGCACTAAAAAGGAAGCAAAGAAGCCTTTTCTCAATTATGTTGCTTTTTTTCTGTAAAAATAATGTATTGCAGGTTTTTTTCCACTTCTGGGAGCAGAGTGGTAGATTCCAATGTATTTTAATTCTTCCAATGAATAAACAGTTGTGCATTCTAGAAATCCTCAGCAATAATGACAAAAACCTCCTGAACTAGAGCACTTCTTCAAGCCAGCTGCTTCCTGATAATCAGCATGTCATTCCAGCAGTCTGTGTAAATCCTGCTCTCTAATTAGAATTACAAGGCTTGTCAAGAGCTCACATGGCCCTTCCTCTTAGTCTCCTTAAATCCTGGGCCAGGTCCCAGCCTGAATTTGCATCTCTAGGCAAAAATTCCATTGATTTAGAGTGTGTGTTGGATGCTGAGATTGAAATCAGAATCACTTTGCTTAAAGGTGGGGTAATTTCAGTGGAGTGGAGAAAATATTTTAATTGCTTCAGCTAATCGTGTAAAGAGGGCAACTCATCCGGTTTAGGAGTAGTTGGAATTTGCTTTTCTTAAATGTAGTAAATAATAACAAAGAAATGGAAAGTAGGTGTCCTTACCCATTGATACAGACCATAGTGGAAAAGATGGACTTCTATGGCAGGAAGTCTTGCCACGAGGACCTGGCAGCTTTTTGCTGCTGTTGAAGTAAGTAGGATGTGTATATAAGAAGAAAGAGGTGCTGGCTTGAAAATGTACCATCTGGGAAGTGTCCCGTTCTTCCTATAGAAAGCAGATCCTGTCTGTCCTTGTTTGCATTGTGAAATGGTGTCCCTGGGGGGAACAGTACTCTAGGGGTGGGACACACTAAGGTTTAGGAAATATTGACGATTTGCCAGCCTCCTGTGGGGGTTTGGTGTGCCTGCCAGTCCCATTCTAGCCTTGTCTTGATGAGATGTCTTTGCCATTGAACTCCCTTTCAGAACTCGTTACCTTGCTGTTTGCCTCCTCACTGAGCAAGTAATTTACAAGCTATTCCTCTCTGAGAAACCCTGCCCGAGGTGACAATAGCAGAGGCTATTGCAGACTTTGAATAAAAGCTGTTTCCGAAAGACAAAGATTCGGTGTCCAGGATGCTAGCTTTCGGATGCGGTTTTGAGTTCCTGTTATTAACTCTACTGAAGAACTCTGGCTTAGTCCAAATGACAGTAACTGTTTTGAATGTATCAGCTCATGTGTGACTCTAAAGAGCAACTTGGAGGTAGGAACAAACAGGTAGAAGTAAATTTTAAAGCTCTAATCTGTCTTTGCCCTTTTTTTCCTTTCTGCTCCATTTTGAAGGATGCACGCCAGAAGTTCCGCTCTGTGCTGGTCGAAGCAACAGTAAAACTGGATGAACTGGTAAAGAAGATCGGAAAAGCTGTAGAAGACTCTAAACCTTACTGGGAAGCTCGGAGGGTGGCCAGACAGGTGAGAGCTTTCTGCCTTATAAGCTTGTGCTGGTAGTTGGAGAGCACATACTGATTGCTTTGCTTTCCTGCTATTAATAACATCTTAAGCGTATGCACTCGGCTGACACTGGTCGATGTCTTGAGTTGCCTGTCAGCCATATAAATTGATGGCAGAAACGTGTTTCTTCACAGGCACAGCTGCATATGTTCTTCAGTCCAGGAACAGCTACAGCAGACGCAAACTATCAATAGCACAAGACTAGTTTTGTTCTCCTCTCCTTATCCTGAAAAGAATGGCCTTTCAGAGCCCTGCTCTTTCCTATCAGTAGCTATAATTATTTGCAAATACATTGTAGACTTCCTGTATCTGCTTTTTCTTCTTAAAGCAAAATGCTCAGAAGCTAAATAGCTGCAACTGGAAGCTACTGGGAAAAAGACTGGAGTGGGATAGACTTGAGGAAACCTGCAGGGTTTGGTGCTGAGGCAGGAATGTGCTAAACGTAGCTCTGGAGTGTGCTGGTCTGGGGAGAATCTGAGCTCTTCTTTCTGGACTGTCATCAGGACCTTGCCTCCCTTGCCCCAGCTGCTAACTGATTATTGATAGGCCTGTGTGAATCTGTGCTCGTGATCTACTGGCTGCAGGGAAAGCAAGAAAGCTTGTGAGATGTCAGGCAGCATCTGACTTTAGGGGGAAAAAGCAGCTGAGAATTGAGTGTGTGGTGGCTTAGGCAGTGCTTCTCCTTGGTGTCTGTAATGGGGTTTGCTGGTGTCTGAGGCTTTTTGGTTTTTCCCCAAGTTGGGAGGACTGTTCCTGGGTGCTGCTTCTGTTTTCCCTTGAGGCAGGGAGAGGCAGAAGTAGAGGAAGAGTTGCCTAGAGCTGCTGCTTCTGTGCTCGGCTGGAAGGATGTGTGTGGTGGTGTCTGTGGCTGGGGAGCCAGGATGTGATTGTGTTCAAGGGGAGAGTGAGAGACGGGGAGAAATACATGAAAATTACAGAAGGATTTTGTTTGTAAAAATACGTGGGAGATGAGAAAAGTAGTGTAGGTGTGTGCCAGAAGGCAGAAAGTAAACTCCCCTTAGGAAGGGGCAAGAAGAGAATACATCCTCAGAACAAGGCACGGGAAGGGGAGGCATAAACGCAACTTCATCACTTTGAAAGCCCCTGAAGCAGGAATTGGGTTGATGAGATGTGACACACAAGATAATATACGACCGCGTTGATCCTTTAAATTGCACAGCATTGTTTTGGAGCTGTTGTCTCGGGCAGTGGGGATAATGCGTGGGGGTTATTAGGTTTAATCCTTCAGCCTAGAAGCAGCATGGCAAATAGGTAAACTCTGCTTCAAAGCACAGTGGGCGCAGTATGTACTACTCATCTGTAACTGCTCTGGAAGCAATCCCTGCTTGTGGGGCCTATGGTGTGTGCTAGAGATAAAGCAGTAGTGAGCTAGAGAAAGAGAGGAAGATAGCAACAAAATAAGGTCAAGGAATTGCTTGTATTGCGTTAATTAGTGTGCACAATTAAAAAAAATATAAAAATCTCCCAAATCCCTCCTTGAGTATGAATTTATACTTCTATTGCTATAAATAGCTACATAAGGCACAGAATGCATAGATCTTAAAGTTATACTTGGAAAAGTCAATGGTAGAAATGCATATTCTGCAGTACAAAAAAAAATCAGATGCCTTTGAAGTTTGTAACATCAGGCACTGAGAGCAGTGAACTTTGTCCTCTGTCCTGAAGCTGGCAGCAGATTATGTCCTTAAAATGGATTTTTTTTTTTACTCCTGCGTTTTTCCTGCCCCTGAAATCCATTCAGTCATACTGATTCAAAGGTGCTTTGTAAGAGCACTAAAAAAATCCCTAACCACTTAAGGTTTGTGGAATCTCTATTCCAGTATTGGGCTTGCTAGAGAGAACTGTATTTTTCTCTGAATCCATTCTGCGGTTAGCTAGGTTTAAATGCTGTTTATTCCAGATCTGCTAAGTTGCTACGCAGTCAATTTCTTTGAATTCCCCTTTTTTTTTTTTTTTTTTTTTTTTTTTTTCTTTCCAAAGCAGGGATTTCCCTTCTAACTGCTCACTTTTTTCCATTTTGTGCTATGGAGCTGGTCATGGAACAGAGCTCCCTCTTTGTATCTGCTCAGCAGACAAAACTGGGAGATGGCTTCTGGTTCCCCTTTGGTTCTTTGCCTAATAAAATCTTGAAATAGGAAATGTGACTGCCAAGAGGAATATTAGCATTGAAGGATGGCAAATTTATCTGGAAACCAGGAGACTGGAAAAACTGGCAAAGCATTTGCCTAAAGAATTTTTCTAGTCTTAATTTAGTCTAGAAAAGTTCTGTTTAACTGGGAGCAAATTTGCTGTATTAAAGTGGGGGCAAAGGGTGGGTGGTGGGGAAATACGAAACTGGAGGAACGTACCAGAATATTAATGTGTTTAGGTGCCAGCCCGCATCTTTCTTTTATACTTTGATTTATAAAATTGCAGAGAAATCGTGGGAGTAGGTTGATATTTTTCCATTCAAATTTAGAAAAACACCTAGCCTAGGAAGACTGTCTTCCACCTTCTGTCTTCACAGTCATTTTAGAGCCATTAGGCTGCCTCTGAAAACATAGGTACAAGGTTCAGTGGTTGAAACAGCTTTAATCAAACAATAAGGGAAAAATGCATGACTCTGCTTGTAAGAGAAAGGGAAGTGTAAATTCTTGTTTGTTGTTTTCAGTAAAGGGAAGTAAAGATATGACCTATAAATTGAAGTCCTCCGGGAACAGAGAACTGCATAATTAATGACATCTAGTTTGGCAGAAATGCAGGAGTTGTCCAGAGTTACTTGCATTTAAGGTGTCAGTTGTGGGGTGAGTTGGCTGCTGCAAGCTGCATTTAGTCACACTGAGGAACTTGTTTTCACTTGGGCACAACAATTATGATTTTCTTCTTCATCTATTAAGGTAAAACCAGTTTGTTTAAAATGGTATGGGGACACTGGCATGGGGTCAGCAAAAAACAGATCCCCGAGTCAAGTACTTCCCTGGAGAAACTAGGACTTTCAGCCCTTTTGTCTCCTCACCCTTATCCCCATCTTGTGCAATCCTGTGTTGGCAGAAGATGGTGAATTCAAAACAAATGAATTCTCCCATGCAAGAGTCCTGTAGCATCTTGTTTGTGTAACGTATGCCAAGAGAATTTCAACTTGGCTTATCTCAGGGTGAAATTTTGCTGTAACAGAGCAATGGTCCCTCAGCATTAGGATTTGAATGCTTTGCCTTCTGAAGGGGTGGCACAGGGAATCAGGATGCTATCTATTGGCACCAAAGCAGTAATATCTAGCGTTTGCTGAGCCTGAAGTGAGAGCTGGCTAATATTTTTGCCCCTGCAGATTTCATGCAACTTCTGCCAAGTCAACTTTGCTGTGATTCCTCCTTTGGTATACCAGTGGGCTTTTTGTGTTGATTGCAGGGGTGTCTTAGTGTTTTGAAGCATTTTGATCCAAATTGGATGTTTAATCAAATGTTAATGTGTTTCTGCTGCAAGAACTTTTTTGCATTTAGCATATTCTCTTTTTGTGGTGTTCTTTACCTTAAGCCGTAGTGCGTACGTTCAGTGGAAGAACCTCGACATGTAGCTGCAATACTAAATTCCTATAATCCAGAAGGTGATCCGGGTTCTAAGTACTGGGAAGATCAGTCTTCCCATGTTTGCATTGTATGATTTTTAATTGTTTTTTTTTTCTCTAATAATCTACTGCCTTGGTTAACTAGTCAGAGAATTAGAATTTTGTTGCCCAAAGGTAATGGGGAAGAAGGGTGAAGTTGCCAGGAAACATTAATAACGTAAACAACAGTGTAGGTCTTGAGCCGCTGAGGTAAGGAATGTGTGTGTTAAGCCACTGCTGACTTAGCGTTTTGCAGGACTGGGGCTGGAAAGCACCTACACAATAGCATCTGAGCAGGTGATGGAGCTTGAGAAGTCTGTTACCTCCCTACTGACAGCATGCTCTGGGACAGGATGCTGTGCAAAAGCAAGTAGGGGTTATTGCATAAACCACTAGGTTGGTAGGAGCCGATTTTGTGCCACAGCGTGGCGTGGATAAATTACTTCATCTCTCTCAGTCCCCATGTAAAATGGAGCTGTCAGGCTGCTGTGAAGCCGGGTTCATTAAGGGAATTAAAAGCGCTTTGGGGTCATTGGGTGAGAGGTGCCATTAAAACACGGTTGTCTGTACATCATCACTTGTGAACCCAGGGACAAACTGAACAGGAGGACTTGCCTTTCTGCTTTGCTTCTGCTGGAAAAAAAATCCGGTAAAAATGTGTTCTCAGCCACCCCCACAAATGAAACAGTCCGTGCATTTGTAGTGACCCTAACGTGAATAAAAGCCCTGGGAGTGTTACTTTTGATTAAGCTTTAGCTTCTATTACTGAATGGGTTTTTTTGCAGCGTGAGAAGTTGTGTTTTAGTCCCCAGTTCTGGCTCAGATTGGGAGTATGTGTGGATGCTTTGCTCAGCCGAGCTCATTGTGGAGCAACACGGTTTTCCTTTGTGATACTCCCCTCAGCTCCCCCACCTCATTTAGCTTTTACAAAAGAGTGTCAGAAAACTTGCTTCAGGTGAAAACACATGAGAGATCTATGGTAGGTCATATCTATATGTATCTCTCGTTAGGGGCCCATTTGTAGCAAGCGTTAAGAGAGCAGTATGTTGAAGGGTTTGCATGTTCTGCTTCCTCTTGGGTCACTCTCCCTGGTTCAGTTTTACAACTAATTCATCTTTTCAAGTTGTTGGCATACTTGCTTAAGCAGCAGCCTTTTATCTCAGAAGACTTGAAAAAGCACACTGAAATGGGTATGTACAATGGTTCTTCCCTGCTGAAGTCTTGGCGTACCTGAGAGGAAATGCAGCTGATGGACAAGCAGAGTGTGTTCAGCAGGGACAGCTAATGTGTCCTGTTCACTTCAACTTCCTATGTAGTAGAGCTCCTTCCTCTCACCTCACTAATAATCTTTCTCTCATGTAATATTTTATACTGGATTGCCACATCTGTCTGAAGACACCATCTAACAGGTTAAAGAATTATTAGGAATGAGCTTTCAGATATTCAGACCCTGGATCTCCATTCTGCCTGTCTTCACAAAACTTAGGAGAACCCAGTTGCCACTGGAAAATAATTTTCTCTTTCAAATGAAAATTTTGGTCGAATTTGACCAGTGGGGTGAGGAGTTAATAGTGGACACCTGTAGACCAAGGTGGGTATATAGGATTCACCTTGATAAGCTTTATGTACTGCAAGGTTTGGACTGTGGTCTAAGATAATCGTTTGGACCCTTGATCACAGACTGTAGTCAGTGGTGAGAGGTAGGTGCATGTGAAAAGCCTTCTGAGATACGTGCCTCTTCCTTAAATGCAGAGGGAGTTCAGACATCTTGTCTTGGGTTGTTTCACCGTTTGAAAGTTGTTGGGTGAATCCTACGTCAAGCGGTTCAATGAATCTCATATCCAAAGTGAATCAGGATGAAAGGTAGCTGCTGTGATCTTGCAGGACAGGAACTGAGGAGGAACTGAGCCACTTGATGGTGAACGTGGGAGGGGTGTAAGCAGATAAGAGCACACTTGACTAGTTGGAAGACTCTTCTGCAGCAGATGAGACTGATACCACTCTTTGCAGAAGTCAGGATTGTAGTGCCTATAAATGAATGAAACTTTCCAGAGTGGCCATTGCATCTCAGTTTCTAGATATTCAGCTTCAGATATCTGAAAGTAGCTTGGCAAGTGTGGAAAGTTATAGGTGGTAACTTTCTTAGCTCAAGAGACGAAAGCTTCTTAAATTCACACAACTTGGAGGTTCAAAACTGCCAATCACCCTTAAAATTAATTAGGAACTGGAAAGTGTTGTCTTGCCAGTATTGCTTCCTGTAGGACCCAGGTTTTCCATCCAGATTTGCTCAGTGAGTGAGAGCTAATTAGATCACAACACTGCCTGGTTCTGCTGTGGACAGGAGGGCAGCATTGAGTGTGGGTGACAGCTCCTGGGTTCACATCCAACAGTGGTGGATATCCAGGTCTTCCCCTCTGGTTCGTAGGCACTCGATGTGTTATCCATCGGTATACTGGAAGTAGCCATGTCATAAGGAATCTCCTTTTTGATCCTGCTTTCATGAGCAGAAGTTCTGATGCTCCCGTTAAAGACACCAAGGAGTTAAGAACGGTTTGTATTTATCTGGTAAGCTTATCTTGGCAAAAAAGGTGGAGGGAGAGGGAACTTGAGAAGCAAAAATTAAATGTCAGCAGAACTGTGACAGACTTGCATTCCTGCTTGGCAACTTGCCACAGAGCTTGTAAAAAGCAAAATTATTGGCATGGTTGCAGTGGAACAACCAACTGACCTTTCCTGGCTGAAGGAGTGTTTCTGGTTAACTGTTTAAAAACCAAAAAAACATCTGATGGACTCACATTTTTTTCAAAGCAGGGATAAAGAAACTTGAAAATTGACTTTGACAAACCTTCTACAAATCCTTCCAACTGTTTAAGGAAAAAACACAAACACCCAGAGCCCTTGACTGCTTTCTGTGGCTGTAGTTTGGTGCTGCGTTATCATTGATAAGTAATGATCGTCTGTGCGGCACTGCTGCTAATGGACTGTTAATTCTGGTCTCTCTCTTACAGTTTGTTCATCTCACACATGGAGAAAGCAGTAGAAAGTGATTTGTGCAGCCGTGCCCCTTTTATCAAATGAGAACAGCTCCTGTCAACATGGGGTCAGTAACTGCCATAGGCTTCTAAGAGGATTTCCACCCTTGTTTGTGGTTCTGGAGCCAGCAGAAGGGATTTTGTATGGATGTTGCTCCTCCAGCCGTTTGCAATAGTCAGTCTAGGCTGGCAATATAGGTTGTGATATTTGTTATCTGCCTATGCTGATAGTTTGTCCTTTTAATTGAAGATGCTGTCTTGCAGCTGCCCTGGTGGCTCGGGGGCAGCCTCACAGAAGTGTGAGGATAGAGGAGGTAGCGATTTCTGGTTTTGGAAGGTGGGGTGAATGATATGAGAAGTAGCTTGCTCCCCGGGTGTTTAATCAGCTGTACAGAAATGGCTGTGGTTTGTTGTTGGATTACTTAGGCTGGTGGGGTGGAGAAGCCGCTCAGAGGCAAGGGAGCAGCTCCCTTCCTGAACTGGGATTTACCTGTTGGTGGTCGAAACTTGTCTGTGGGGTGGGGGCTGATGTGATGGCCTTGGTTAGCCCTGGGGCAGGCCAGGCACCGGAGAGAGGGAGGGAGGCAGGCAGGCAGCACAAGCCTTGCCTGGGAAGAGATGGCTGGGGTGCACCAAAGGGAAAGGAGACATGGAAGTTGCCTGTGGGTAATTAGAGAGCCCAGTGCTGTAAATAGATGGTAAGGAGATGAAATGTAGGCGAGCTGTGCCAGAAGTGGTGCCTGAAAAGATGAGGCGGAGGCTGTGGGTTGTACCTGATGGCCTAAGAAGTTCTGTACGTCCTTTTTCCCTTTCTGCTCCCTGTGGACCTGCTCTAGAGCTGAACCCCTTTTTCCCACCAACTCTTTCATTTTTTGTTATGAAATACATCATTAAATTTTGGGGAAACCATGTCGATGTGACATCAGTCCTCTCGTGAAATGTTGCGTTCCCGTTGCTGTGATCCCAAGAGGCATTCTCAGCGTATATTCATCTCCCTTTTGACATGGTACGGGGCTGACTGTGGAGGCAGGCACTGTCTGAAGAGGAAATAAGCCAAGCAAGGGAATCTGACATCAGTAATTTTATTACTGAGGGTGAGGAGTCACTTCCTGGACTTCCACCAGGGAATCCACTGAGTTTTGTAACTTTAATCCTAAAGTAGGATGCACTTTGGGTTAAGTAAAGAAAATGTTTCGCCGCACTCAAAATTTGATGGAGTGCCTCTAGTGTCATGTTTACATAGTTGTGATGGAAATCCTGGGAGCAGCATGTAAGAGTCGCGACCCTGCATTCAGGTACGCACGGCTCAGTGTATCACTGCTGCCACGTGGAGCTTGTGCTTTGTGTGTTCATTTTGCTCCACTTGAATGGAGCATTGAAAACCGTATTTCAAGTCTTGCATTATGGTTCCGTTGCATTTTTCTTCAGGTCAAAGTTGTGATGATACCCAGGAAGCAGGAGGTTCAGGGAGACTTACCTGGGTCAACCAGCTGGGTTTTAGCTAGCTGATTTGTTAGCGCTGTTATCTGAAGCCTTAAAGTTTAAGTAAATAACTTATATTTGTGTTCTGGCTCTGTCATCTGGTTGAGCAGTATGATATTTGAGTGTCTGAAACTAGCTGTCCTTAAGCTTCTGAGAAGATAACAGATGTTGCCTGGTCGGATTTGGAAAGTTAAGCCAAAGATCAGATCTGTGGAGGAAAGTTCCTGAATGCATTTGTCTTCCCATCCACCCTGCTAATGCAGGATAGTAGGTCAGTGTGACTGGCAGGTTTCTACCCTCTTAATCCTGAGCAGCTGAAAATGTGCCCTGTGTTTGGGGACACTATTGGCTGCTACTTCATGGATGAACTGAAAAAAAATCCTTACCTGATTCATATTTAGTGCTCTGTTACTTATATTTCCTGCAGGTGAGGTGGCATCTGTAGCAAAACCATCTGCAAATACTATGTTCTTGGGACCTTTGGATAGTAGGAACTAATTTTTAGCTACTTGGTTGTTGAAATACCTGTATTGATAATTCTGTGCATATATGTGTGCCCTCTAAAAGTTAAACCTCCTGTGTCTATCTGTGCCTCAGTGAACAGGTCTAGTTCTTTTGGGCTGGTATTTATACATCCTACATTTTCATTTTATGTGAGCACTATTCTGTTGATGCATGATTAGTTTGTATAAGCTATTGGTGCAAAAACTGTAATTGGTCTTCTCATCGTTAATAGACGGTGTGCCTTGGAGGGCTCTATTATTTGGATTTGTTAGCTGTCCACTGTAAATTAGAGGTTCTTCCCTCTTCTGCTTTTCTTTCCAGAAGCAGAAGAAAATACTGTTTCTATCTAAGCATTTTGAAGAACTTATCTAGAAGAGATGAAAAAGATTACTCTCTTTTTTGTGTGTATTTCTTTCTCCCACCCCACAAAGCATCCATCAGTTCGTAGCTATTCTGGATGGCAGCAATACAAAGCCACCTCCTCTCCAGTAACTGTCGACAATGCAATGACCTAATTATTTTCCCTACCCTTCAAGAATGTATTTTTATTTTTTTTCTGTTGTGAAATACTTAAGTGTTGGGCAAGTAGGTCTGAAACATTGAAATACTGGGGAATGTTGGTGTAGAAGTGCCCTCAATTCTTTGGAGTAGCAAAGAGTGGTCTAGGGCAGGAAAGTTTGGGGGGGGTTTTGTTAGATGTCAGCTGACTTAGGCAGAAAGAAGTGATACAGGTGATCTGGCTGTTATGCTTAGCCACAGGTGCAATGGTAGGCGCTGGAACTGGCAGGAAGGTGGAAGCAGTTCTAAAAGGGTGCTGGGATGTGAAAATAGAGATTAATTCCTTTTTCACAGAATCTTCTAGGTTGGAAGGGACCTTAAAGATCATCTTGTCCAACCATCAACCTAATTTTGACAAAAATAAACACTCACACAACAAACAAAAAGCAACACCATCACTAAACCATATCTCCCAGCACCACATCAACCCGTCTTTTGAACACCTCCAGGGATGGTGCCTCAACCACCTCCCTGGGCAGCCCGTTCCAATGTCTGATCACCCTTTCGGTGAAAAAATTCTTCCCAATATCCAGCCTGAACCTCCCCTGGTGCAACTTGAGGCCATTTCCTCTTGTCCTGTCGCCTGTGACTTGGGAGAAGAGACCGACCCCCACCTGGCTACAGCCTCCTTTCAGGTAGTTGTAGAGAGCAATAAGGTCTCCCCTCAGCCTTCTCTTCTCCAGGCTGAATAATCCCAGCTCCCTCAGCCTCTCCTCATAAGACTTGTGCTCCAGACCCCTCACCAGCTTTGTTGCTCTTCTCTGGACCTCTGCTGTTGTCTGAAGATTTGATTAACCTCGTTTTGCACCCTCTTCAATTTGGAAGACCCCAATATATGTGTATTGTGGGTTCCTTTCCACAGCTGTAGCACTTTCCATAGCTATTGCGGAAAGGCAAATATACAGCATTTGAAAAACAGAAAATTTAAAGGAAAACTTGCCTTGCTTTGTTCTCTCTTACTTTCCCCTCCCAATCTTTTCTGGCCACTAGTAAAGGCTATTTCAAGAGATTGCAAGCCACAGACAGGGTCATCTGTCAAAAATAGTAGCTGGCATTTGTGCCTGGGTGACTTGAGGTCAGGGTGATATCCTATGTACCTGTTTTGCGTGGTAATTGCTCAGGGATGGCTGCTGAAGGCAGTCTTGCAACTTTTGGGATGTTGTTCAGTCATGCCAGTCTTTATTGTGTGCAGTGGTCTAAATAGGTGGGAGTTTATTATGAAATTACAAATGCTCATGCTAGAGGCTGCTGCCAAAACAAATCTGATACGGATGTTGGTTACTGCCTTCTGGGTGTGTTTCATTAGGACTTCGAGTAAAACAGTGTGAATTTATGAGCTCTTGTCTATTCTTGCTGGAAAAGATTATGTGAAGTTTAATTCCTCTGCAGCGTGTGTGGGAACAGCTCTATATTGACTCAGTTTCCGTAAGAAAAATCTCTCCCAATTGCAGCAAACTTGCAGTTCTACTGCTAGAATATAAATTTCACTGCCAAGATGTAGAAGAAATGTCCGTCTCTTTTTGCTGTGTCTGCTTCTGATGTTTGGTTTGTTTTTTTTTTCCACTTGGTAAAGAGTGCTAATGGTTTTTTCTTGAAGGAGAATTTAAATTTTTCCTGTTCCTGCTGCTACCTAGACTTTTGCATTCAAGGAATGGACTTAGCCCTTCATTTGTTCAGGACAGCACCCCCAGCTTTTCCCTTTATGCAAGGCCAGCCTTGCTCCTCTTATTCACACATGCTATGGAGTTGTATAATTCCACTAGGAAAAACTTTGAAGAGTCAAAAGATTAAGTATCTTCAAAAGGTCCCTTAGGAAAATGACTGTCTCAAAAGTAGCATGTCCCTGCTACAGAGGATGGGCAGTTGCTGGTGGGTGTGAGGCTTTCTGGGGACTGGGAGAAGATGTTCAGAACAGCCCATCTCCCAGGTGAAACTCCTACCCACACGCCTTGTCTTTGCCTATGTTGGTATGTGTGCATGCACAAGATGTCCTTTCAGAACAAGGCTGCCAATCCCTTCCCAACCTTCTGGAAACTTCTATGAACAAGCATTTGCTACTTTAGTGGCAATTGGGTGAGACAACGATCTGGCGTTTTCTCTTGAACGTATCCGTTGCATCTGTATGTGCTGAACGTTTATTATCTTGGATAATTAGCAAAATCCATTAAGGCAGTCTGTGTAAATCTTGCAGCATGTGTTTTTGGGGGTTTGTTCCTTGCTTCTATATTTGATTTCGGTGAAGGAGGCTGCTGCCAGGTGCAGATGATCATGCAGAGCCTCTGTAAAGCTAGAAACCAGCTGTAAACCCTGGACTCGCTGAGTCACTGCCTAAGCCCTAAGAATGCAAGTTATCTTGATATTTTTTTCCTCTCTTAAGATATTTTACCTTGGAGAGAAAAAGCTGGGCATATTCTATGATGCCATCTTCTAGAGTGCAGCAGCTTTATAATTTTGGCCACAAACAAGTGCCCAACTGAAAAGCAGATGGCAGTGAGTGCCCAAAAAGGCAGTGTCTGGATAGTATTAGGATGAACAATTTGTCATATTCTGGTGCCATAGAATCGTTAATTAGTGTGAGTAACTCCAAGCAGACCAGTATCTCGCAACAACCTCATGAAAAATGAGTAAGGGCCAAAAAGCTTGGTGTAGTATGTCCCATACAATCTTTGTGCCCAAATGAGCGTCGCCTTCCTACTCCTGTAAGGCAAACAGCTAGATCAATTAAAAATGAGGAGTCCAGTAGGTTTTAAATGACTGAGTGCACAGTGGTGACAATTGGCTCAGCGATTGTGTTCTTACCCTTGTTTCACAAGATCGTAGCGTACAGCCTAGATGAGAACCACAAGAGAACAGAGAAGTGACAGCAGCTGATTTTTCGGTCTGGTCCAGGATTGGTTTTAACAGCGTTTACAGAAATTATATGTTTAGATATTTTCTTTCTCATTTCCTTCCATAGCTCCTAAAGAAGGAAGGTGGGATTCTGTCTTTGAGGAGACCAACTGTCTGTATGCTGGTAACAGAAGCAGCTAATGAAGCGAGCTGCTGGTTGTACCCTGAACTTTTTGTGTCTTGGACTATGGCTTGTGATCCGGTCTTAAGGGAGTTACACATATTGCCTAACTTTAGCACAGGGCTAAATGTCTCTCAGAACATGCTTTGTTGGTCTACTCTGATTTCCTGGGCCTTTTTATAGACTACAGGTTTACCAGAATATAAAACAGAGCCAGAAGTCAGGTCAGTTCTGTAACAAGCTATTGGAAGAGAAGGGGTGGATGCATGGATGGGAGCAAAAAGCCCGGCACAAGAACAAGACACCTAATGAAAAGCAGAGACTAAGGGGCATCTGGTCATTGTATTCCACAGGCATTTCGTTAGTTATGCAGCAGGGAGGAAATGGTCTGTGCTCCAAAAAGCTCTAACAAGGCTTATTTTCACCTTGTCCTCCCATTCGCCTTCTCCATCCGAATAAAAATCTTCAAATCTGCTTTTGAAAAAGCAAATTATAACCTGTGTACAATTTTACAGCTTTTCAATAAACAGCTTAAAAAATACGAGGGTGTTTCAGGCTCTTGAGAGACTGTTTTCTGTCAGTAATGCAAACAATCATCACAGATTAATATATAGCTCACAAAAAGCCTCATAGATCTGCCAAAACGAGGTCACTCCCAAGGCTTTGGATTTTATAAGTAGTTTATAAGCATCTGTACGTGGCCTGTAGCAAGAAGACGGTTCTGTTTTTTTACTGTCTCTCAGTTCTTGGCGTTTGGCTTGGAGTTCGTAGTCTGTAGGGAGAGGGGAAAGGAAGGTCATTTTGGAAAAAAAAAAAAAGGCAAACAAAACCTCCACCCCCCCAACTGCATCACTATTCTGAGTATTCAAGAAAATAAATGTGTGGGTCTGAGAATCTAGGAGAACATTCAGCATCACTGCAAATTTTTTTGCAGCTATGTTCTGTGTTTTTTGAGAAACTGTAAGAAAAAATGGTGATATTTGATGGAAATGCTGGTTGTACAGGATGTCTGGAGGTCATCTGATCCAACCTTCTGCTCAAAGCAGAACTGTCACCGTTGCTAGATTGCATCAACCATGGCTTTGCCAAATCTTGAAAACCTCCAGAGGTAGAGATTTAGAACCTCTTTGGGGAACCTGTCTGTGGGCTGCACTGCCCTCCTGGTAAGGATTTTTTTTAATGTGCAATTTCAACTTGCAAGCTGCTGTCTGTGGCTGTTGCTCCATGTTATATCATCCAGTACTGCTGAGAAGCATTCGTTTGCCTCTGTCATCTCTGCAGCTCCCCTTCAAGTTTCAACTGGCAGCTACTTAGATTATTCTTTAGTCTCCTCCTTGCTAGAGTTTGTAAGCCCACATCCCTCAGCACTCCTTCCTAGTAGGAGTCATTGTAGGCCTCTTGTGACATCCCTCTTGAACTGGGGGGCCTGGATGTAGTATTCAGTATGCAACCTCACCAGCATGGAGTTGGGAGGAATGATCACTCCCCATGACTGGCCAGTCATGGCCCTCTTAATGTAGCCCAGGACATGGCTTGCCTTATTCACAGCAAGAGTGCACCTTTTCAGCTTTTTCAGCCTGACACCCCTCGTAATGCGCAGGCGCTTTTTGGCAGGGCTGATCTTCCCATCTGTGCTGATGATGGGATTATTCCACCCCAGCTGCAGGACTCCACACTTCTTGTTGAGCCTTGAGAGGTTTCTCTTGGCCCAGTCGAGTTTCACAGGGTCCCTCTGGGTTAAGGTTCTGCTGTTTGCCTTTTCAACCACTTCCTCTAACTTAGTATCATCCGCAGATTTGCTGGGGGTGCAGCCGTGCTGGTACCAAGGTGGTTGTGAGGATGTTGAGCATTGTGGGCCCTCATCTTGTCATCTGGGCTGCTCTTCTTGTTACTGGCGGCCAGCTGCATTGAGACAGGTTGAGGAAAACTGGAACCAAAATAGTAGCGCTTAGCAGCTAGTTACTGTGAATGCACTTAATTGCCCTCAGCTTGTAGGCTACTGAATTATTGAACCCACTGCAGTGGTGGGGAAGACAGGTATGCTCTGGTCAAGGGGTGGTGATCCTGCTGTCCTCATCCCAGAAGCTTGTGCAGGATGCTGCAGTGCGGTCACGGGGGTGATCCCCGAAGACAGGCAGCGTGACGGCGACTCTGGTGGGCGACTGGTGGAGGAAAGTTTCCTGTTTTAAAACATGTTCCCTGTTGTACTTTGCACAGCAAATTAACCGTGGGATGTTGTTAAATGAATGAGAGGGGGCCAGAATGGAAACGTCTGAAATTTGCTTCCTTCTGAAGAGTGTGACTGGAACAGAGTTAATCATTATCTATTTGGTAGTAAGCAAGTAGGTGTTTGCTGGTAGCAATTAAACTATTGTTTTAAAGATTAATGAGTGGGAGAGACATTGGTTTCACGTTAACAAACAAGCGCATTTTAGAGCAAAGGCCTTGGGCCAGCACGTCATGTGCCGATGCCTTGTTCTGAGCAGCAGCTGTGCGTTCCCTTCACGCTCAAGCTTACAGCGATTTTTACAAACAGGGATTGTTTGTGGTGTCTATTGGCAATAGGGGAGAGATGCTGAAAGGAAGTGAGCGTCAAGACCTTGGCAGCGCAGGATGAGGGAGGTTCACCTGGCTAAACGCGAAGCCAGTTTTGTAAATATTCTAAAATAGCTGGTCTTTGCTGACTGTAATTTCTAATGGGAGATTTGTTAGGGATGCCCTTTTCATGAATTTATCAGCACTTGTGGTCTGGTGAGGGAGGCTGGCCAAGGGGAGGAGTTCCGTAGCAAGCTTAGCCCCACAAAATGTACCCTCTGCATCTATTTCTGGTAACCTGGCTTGGTCGTTAGCTGCATGCACATGTGTTCACAGGTCAGAGGCTGGGCAGTGTCTACCAGGGTGTATTAGATGTCAGGTAACCTCAGAGGAATGCTATAGCCGTGTCGCACCGTGTTTTGGTGTCAGTGATATTGTGCAGTCCCATATAACTCGGTAGGCAGAAACAGAAATTGGAGATTAGATGAAATGAGGAAGAGGAGTATATGTCTTGGTTGATGTTAATGCAGAAGACTCAAGCTATGTGTGGTAGGGTGGGAAAAAATCCTCTGTTAGGTCAGTTAGGCAAGGGCTCTGACTACAAAGGGGTATTGGGGCAATAAAAGCTGTGTGGACTAAGCAGAAAATTGTATTTCATAATTAAAGAGTACAGCTTCTTCTGCTTTGAAAGTGGACAAGCGAATGTGTCTGTGCTGGCCTGACAATCTGTCTGTATGCTGCTGCCAACTCCAGAAGAGTTACTGCATTTTAAAAGGTGCCTGGCTTTGTTTTCTTCTCTTAGCTTGCCATGGCCAAGCTTCTTTGTTTTCATCGCTGTCTTCAGCTGAAAACATAATCCAGCTGTTGTCCATGGTTCCCTTCTGTGCAAGGCCCTGTGTAGGCTGAGCAGAGGATTGCTCAGAGGGTGCAGCTTTTATCCCCCCGAAGCGAGCTCCTTTCTGGAATGCATTAACAGCTTGCAATTATGAAGCCTGTCAGTACCCCTCTAATTTTACATCATTGCTTATTTTAAAAGCTGGCATATTTTTATATCGCAGCGCTCCATTTGCTCCTGCGGGTGCTGCTCCCGCACGTCACCCCTGGGTCTTTGGGAGCTGGCTGAGAGGTTCAGGGCTGCGTGTCTCGGAGCCAGGAAGATCAGTGGTAGAGGAGCTGGTGAGAGGAGACCTCCTGTGTGGAGGTGCATGGCGTGGGTAGTGGTGAAGAGAAAGCTCTCGGCCAGGAGGAGAGGCAGAGAAAAGGGGGCTGAGGACTCTTGGGCATGCTGCGTGTTGTAGGGAAGGGGTTTACTGTTGCGGGAGACTTGTTTGCAGCAGGTTGGTTGTAGAGACATGAGTTGCAGAAGAGGGATGAACGTGGTGGCAGAAAGAGTTGGCGCTTTGTGCGGATGGCGTGTGACCAACTGCTGTGATGGTGGAATTCTCCTTAGCTGAGATCTCTGTGGCTGCTCAATTGCATTTTTCAAGGGGTCCCATTTTATGTTTTACATGGATATGGGAAGGGTCTGCAGTGGCGAAGGCATTCAGTTGAGCTTCCTGGCAGAAAGCACTGATGATGGTGAGCTCCTGGTCACTGTGGCAGTGGGAGCTGGGGCACAGGGACCAGTTGCCAAGATGTCAAGGCTTTCTCATTTTCAATAAGCAGTTTCAATGGCCTAGCTCCTCTGACTTTTGTTAAAGAGATGATCACTTTGATACCGGGTAGACTCCATCAAGCACCAGTGATATGGATGACGGGCAGAAAGTTGGCATCCCACTTGCCTCCAACCTCCCTCGGAGATTTTTGTCCTCATCCCTAGTACGCTTTCCCTCGTGCTACCCCAGGGCTAAACCTCTCTCAACTGGAACTGATTATCAGGAGGCTGGAGGGAGATGTGAGCTCCTGTTGTTCTCTATGGCTTTAAAAGCACATGAAGAACATGGCTACTCTCTCTTCCATCAAACTGAGTGGCCTGCAGGCTTGAGAGTAGAGAGCGTGAGAGCAATCTGTTAGTGATGGTGCAGAACAACTCATACGTGCTGGAGGGAGTTTTAAAGGAAGGTTAATTATGGAGTAACTGTACTAACTAAAAAGTGTTTGAGCATCCTTTTTCACATTGGCAAAAATACAAACCTGTTGATGTTTCTCTAATGACGTTCTTTACCCTAGCTTTGGCTTTTTTCTTTCCCAGGCTTTCCGTAGGTTGCTTAAAAGACAAGACTGTAGACTGACTTCAGATAACTGTTGAAGCTAAATTGCTATTTGGACTAACTCTTGCTTAAACCAAAAAGCATTTTGTGTTCCAAACAGTGTTTCCAAGCTGCCATTGCAGAATAGCATTCAACAAACACAGCTGGGAGACAGTATTTAAGCAGAATTTTGTCTCAGTTTTCCCTTTGCCCACGCGCTTACGGGGCATGAAGCTGAATGTGGCCAGAGTCATGGGCCTGCCTGTTGACAGCTCTAGCTCTCAATGTCCTACAGGTCCAGGTGCAAGCAGAAATCTGGCTGAATTGTAAATCTAGCTTCTGGTTTTCTTATCATAAAGAATGTTTTCCTGCTGTGCAGCCAATTGTGCTTTAGAGGCATCATCAGAAGAGCTACTAGTACTGCAAACTGCCACTAAACGTTTTTTTCTGTGGGGATTTAGTAACTCAGCTCCTAATGCTCTGCAGACTTCTTGCTGGCTTAGATGTGTTGATCCCTGGCCTGGGTATCTGTGCCAACAGAAACTTTCAAGTGCTGATGCAGTTAGGGTGAGAAAACTGTACTTCTCCCGTGCTCGCATTGCCCCTGGGATCTGGTTTTACTGGAGTTTCGAAAGCAGTTACTTGCTGGTGCAGTTCTGCCTGTGCTAGGAATGGGTCGCCAATCTGTTTTCCTGTGTCTGTTATTTCTTGTGTGGGCAGGCCCGCTCCTGCAGCGGGGCAGCCATGGAGCTGAAGCCTTCACTGGGGCTAGGCTTTGGCAGCCTTGTTGCCTTGAAGTTATTGGGACCTACCTCCCTCTCGTAGGATCTCCCATGAAAGTAAGTCCTGCTCTTCCTCCCAACATCCTCAGTACTGTTGTGCAGGCTCTTACTGGAGTCTTGCATTTTTATATTACTTTTTAAAATCCTATCTTAAACGATTTTCATGCAAAATTTTTGACCTTTATTTGCATTTGGTCCCTTTACTAGCATAGGTCAAATTCCCTGGAAGAAAAAAAACAGTTGTGAATTTTTGGAGAATTCAGCAGGGGATGTTTTGGGGAGTAAGATTGAGGCATCCTGCAACATCCTTTGTTGGAAACTTAGGTTGAGCCATGCTTAAACATCCTCAGATGGCTTTCCTGTGCTTAGTGGGTACCATGGTTTAGGTTAGTTAGTGGCTTAATTAAAATACTCTTTAGTCAGGCTTATCCTCAGTTTATAAAATGTGTTAATATATTTGAAACAGGCAGCTGGTGTTTTGGGGTGATGAGGAGACGTAATGTTGGGGGGTTTTTTTCTTAGACTGTCTAAGATACCATATTGACGATGAATTTGCAACAGGATGCTTTTCATCTACTAGTGTCGCCCCAAAGCTCTGTGCTGCTTTGGGATGTGTAGTCCTACGTGGAAATTAACACTAATTCTCTGGCTCTTCATGAAGGCTTTAAGCAGAGTGGTGTGGTGGAAGTCACCTGAAAGCAGCAAAGGGCACGGTTAGATAAATTTCTCTGCTGTGGAAAACACCAGCAGCCACTTCAGAAGGAAGTGCATCAGGGACCTTTGTTGGAAGGAAATTACTGTGCTGATTGCGATGGCTTTGATTTCCCTTCCCAGCTAGTAGCTGAAGGACCTCTGACACACAACTGCTATTTTTCCACGGTCACTTTGGGGTGAAGTACCTCTCTGTGTGATAGGGGGAAGGAAGTAAGAAGAGCTTGCTGCTAATTCAAGACGTTGTGAGGGAAACTTAGTGTGCTTTATTTCCTTTTGAGACTTGTGTTTAAAGTAGGAGTCCCTCTCCCCTGCCATAGGGCAGGGAGGGAAGGGGTTTTTCCATTACCTTTACAAATAACTGATGTCTCAAGTGTGAAGGTATTTGGTGCAGCTGGTGTTGAGGAGGTGTAGCCAGCTGCTTGCTGGAGAAATAGACCATTGTTCTACTTACTTTCCATTTCGCATCAGGGCTTTTTAACCACTTCCAAAATGACCAACATTTCTTCACGCTACCACCCTTTCCTTTATTCATAAGACTTCCCCTTCCTCAGTTTAATATTCTGTATGTCAGAATCCTTTCCCCTGTTTCAGCCTCAGACTCCTCTGTGTATCATGACATGTAAAGTTTTTATTCATTATTTTGTTCTGTCAGCCTTGTCTGGTTCAAGACATTTCCCGTAGGTATAAACTGGGTAATTCCAGTTTATTTTTAGAAAATCAGTGAAGTGTAAACAAAAACTGCTTTCGCAGTGCTGGATGTTCAATTAATTGAATGTGAAGCTTACATTTGAAGGGTGATGTTTCAGTGCAAAAGAGCTCAAAAATACTATTTTAAATAGAAATTTATTAAATACATAGTGTAGAAAAGTTCAGGTAAAGATTTTACTTAAGAGCTAAACAAGGGATTTGTATGTCAATCTCAGAAGGGCTCTGCAGCAGTGAAGTGCTGATGCAGTTAAGAGACAGCAAATGAACACAGAAGCTAAATACAGAAATCAAAAATTTCTGATGAAGGAAAACAATGTGAAACCTGCATGTTTGAAAGCCTGAATGTTAAAATTGCTACTCAGTGATAATAAAATAGAGGTGTTCTCTCTTTTTGTAGTTAAAAGAACCCAAAACCCACCAACCGACCAAAACCCAGCCAACACCAGTAATTTTTTCATAGATATTCTTTGTCTATTTGTCATAGAGTCACCTATTTTGAACACTTAAGACTTGTCACTGGTACTAAAGCGCAACACTGCAAGCTGATGAACTCTGTGATGACTCTTGTCACCATGGTACCACTGAAACCTGCAGCATGACTGGCGTTTCTTCTGCTTTATTGGCTGCTCTCCCTTTTTGGGCTGAATAGGCAAGGGCTTGCTGCTGCGTTAGGGACCCCGGAGGGCTGACACTCACCTATGAAAAACAGAGGTGGCTCCTGCCTGCAAGATGGGATGTGAGCATTTTACTTGAGGATTGTTCAGAGTGGGATTTGGATATCGCGATAGCCCAGTTAAAACCTTCAGGAGAGATGAAGGTGGTCTATGAATGCGATGTCATAGAGAATTTTTTTGGGTCCAGAATAAAAGAGATCACAGCTCATTGATTATATGGCTCCTAAGCTGTACTTGCTTTGATGAGAAGGTCCTAATTCTGTTGGGAGGAGTCTTTGCTGACACAGCAAGAACCATATAGTTCTCCCCTGCTTCCATGCAGACACTTGAAAGTGCTTCCTTCAAGCTCAAACTTTGTGTTATTTTGCTGAAAAGAAGCAGTTTCCAGAGGATATAACAAGGCCTTTATCTGTGTGTTACATGCATTGCAAATTCTCTTGGTTCCCTTTGGGGTTTGTGTACTGGGGACTTGCCGAACCAGTTGTGTACCAGCAATATAGCAAAGGAGAACAACCTCCAAAGAATTAAGAGGCATCTTCTCAGAAAACTTGTTCATACTTTATAGCAAGGTAGTACTTCCAAAACATTTCCTCAGCAAGATTAATTGTGTACCAGATACAAATCTACCCTGACTAAATTCAGGGAGTGCCATTCTCAATGTATTCTTGACATGCTACAAGTTTGCTATTGCGTTTTCTTTTGTTTTGTTTCTCCGTGATTAAACCTCCATGGTAAAGTATTTGTTTCTCAGCCAGGTGCTTATTTGTAGGTCATCAACTGTGGGGTTTTTGACTATGAACACTGTGAGACAATTCTTCGTAAATTACCTGTTGGGGTGGAAACTGCTGAATTAGCAGTACTCACTCCAGTGAGGAAATATGTGTCACTTGCAAGTAAAAGGTTGGGAAACAGTGATGCTGGTGTGGTGTTTTTAAAGTCCTGGGATTAATGTGGTAGATCTTCTAAACATGACTGTGAGGGTTCCTTTGTCTCTGATCTCTGTTTCTCTTTTTTTTTAGGCACAGCTGGAAGCTCAGAGGGCGACTCAGGATTTTCAGAGGGCCACTGAAGTGCTGCGTGCTGCAAAAGAGACCATTTCCCTTGCTGAGCAGAGGTTACTGGAAGATGACAAACGTCAGTTCGACTCTGCCTGGCAAGAGATGCTCAACCATGCTACTCAGAGGGTAATACAAACTTGCCCTAGCATCTTTCTTTTCCATATTTTCTGTTCTCCGGTGGTGTATGAGGCTTAGTTTCTGAAACAGAAAATTTTTGTATTGGTTCAGATACATGACATGTAGGAAATGAAGCTACAGCAAATTATGAAGCCTAAAGTTAAATGATTTGGGCTTGGGCTGCTACTGGGACAACTATGGTTCTCTATCTGGCTGTGCCAGTAGCTAGTGGAGTAGCTCTCTGAAGAAAAAAAAATGACCATCTATGTCATAGGGATAGACAATGTATTAAGGCATATCTGCATGTGGTTATGCCTGAATAATTGCATAGGGATGGCTTTTCCAGAATACACGTGTTATGGAAGCTCTTACTCTGGAAAAACAGGGATATGTTCCAATTATACTATAACCTGTTCTTAGTATGGAATAAGTTGAGCAAGACACTTCACTTTGGAAACACGTGTTTGAATGGGGAATTACTCAAAAATATGGGTTGCATTTTAAGCTTGCCCACTGCTCTATCCTGAATTAATTTTCCAATTTAGACAGGATCTTACTTCCTTTGTGAAATCTTTTTAAATCTACAGAAGAGAGACACTGTCTAACAACAAAAGGTGGTATTCATTTTAGCATCTGTCAAGAAGAATTTTCTTGTCACTTGCCATGTCTCTTTTTTCCTGTCTAAAGAAAAAAAAGACAGAAAGTTTTGGGGGTTTTTTGACATGAAAGAACCAAAAATTGAAGCTAAAAACCTTTGTTCTGTCAAGAGTTCCCTTAATATGCCAGTGAAGCTGAACTTGCTATTCCAAATGTGCCAGTGTGCCACACAGTGTTTGTATTGTCTTGCAGCCCTCAGAGCAGTAGCTCTGTTCAGTTGCAGAAGCTTCTCAGTTATAAGAAAGCCTCTATTTCAGAGTGAATTGTGAAAACCAGCTGCCTGATGATGAGTCAGGGAACAACACGGATGTTGGCTGTGTGTAGGGGAGACATGGAAAACCTGGTATATATTTAAAAAGAGAAAACAAACTCCAGGCTATCGTTAGTGTTATTGTCGCTGTTATCATGAGGTATTTGCGGATCTGTGTGTTCCTGGAGGGACCTCCACCTTTGCACCGCGTGTGTGCTGGGACACCAGCAGCTGTCATTTTACTTAGTTGTTATCCCTGTTCAAAATGAGCAAAGTTCAGATAACGCACACACAATTTTTGATTCTCAGAATAGACAGGTGAGAAAACTGGAAGCCTCTAAAGGGTTGCTTAGAGCTTCTGACTGCTAAACTGCTGAGATGTGGTGGGGAGTGATAGCAACCACGTTATCAGCTGCCTCTCTCTAGCTGGCGTAACAAGGAAAGAAACGCTAACAATTTTGAGAGTTCACATGGATTCCTCTTTTCCTTGGATATTTCGAGGGGATTGCTGTGTCCTTCTACAACCCTTAATCCTTCCTTGACAGTCTGTGAGAGGATTGCACCTGAGATGGGCAAATTCAATGATTTAGAGCAGAAGGCAGCTGCTGACAGGGTTTGGTGGTGTCGATACGTATCATTACTGAATGCAGAATATCTGCTTGTTGAAGGACTGATTCACACCATTATGTCTCTGATGGTTACAGCTGAAGAGTGAGTAGGAACCTTAGGTTTATTTAATGCAGTTTTAAAATCTCCTAGGCACAGACTGCATTGTATAGAGCAGCTGATGGCTCCTTGAATGGGAAGTGTGTTACCCAACTCTTCCTGGTGCTTAAAATACTCCGGGTAAGCTCAATTCCCAGAAAGCACCTATCTGCACCTTTCCAGGGGGCAGCAGCTTTTGAAAGAGTTACAAAGAAGTTTTGTCTTGTGATTTTTGTTGGCCCTACTGGAGGTCTTAAGGCTAGAGCCAGAGCCAAGAAGAGTGAAAATGCTGTTGGAAGTCCTGACTGAGCAGACCCAGTGTTAGTTTGTTTGAAGCGCTTGACTGAGTTTTATAACTTCTTTTGAAGCAGAGCAAATTCTTCCTCTGTTTCAGTGCATGCAATTAGTGAAGCGCTTAGTGTTCAGTGAGGTATATAGAGTAATTCGGGTCTCAAGGAGCAGAAAACATAAGCATTTCTTACCAAGCTATGAATGGAAACTGTTTGGAGGATGAGATCTACTTGACTGCTACAGTGTTGCTCTTAAATCAGATCGTTAACTATTAATTACATTAGAAGTTACTAATGGAAAAGAATATTTCTGAGGGGGAAGGCTGAGTGTTAAGACATAAAATTCCTCTTACTTCCACATGTAAAATCAGTCTTGGAGAAAGTTTTTTGCACTCCAGTTGTTTGGATTTGCGCACTTTTTTGCATGTATTTACACATGACAGTTTTAGTGGGCAGAGAATAACTTTGCGCTGGGCCTTGTACAGCAATAAATCTAGTGCAGAAAAGCACCTCTGTGCCAACTGTTAGAAGTGGGCTACTAATTAATTTGTGTCTCTATTGGTAGAAATATGAGGCAAGAATAAAGTGGTTTTATTGGTTATTCTTAGGCAGAGGTAGCAGGCTGTATTGAATTAATCTGCAATTTGGAACAAACGCCAAGCCCTGTAGCAGCTTGGTAGCTGACAAACAATGCAAACAGAGAGCATAAAGGAAAAGGGTAGGCAAGAGAACAAATGAGACACTTAATCCTTTTGTTTGTTTGTTTGTTTGTTTTTTTAAATACAGTCATGTATGGAAATACTGCCAGGTTACTTTTGCACTTGACCCAATGAATGTGGGCAAAGACTTGGGTTCCAGACTACCAAACAGGAGGACCCTCACTGGGAGGAAATAGAGATAAGGCTTCCATGTTGCAATTGTTTTTATTTTTTCTCTTCGTAGACTGAAAAGCTATTAACACTATTTTTAATGTGAGAGTCTAATGGGTTACTGTAAACAAGGCCCTTGTAGCCACCGATATAGAAAGTCATGTAATTAAACTGATCTGAAATTTTGCTTATCCTGGGTAGGCTGGAAGCATAACATGTGGAAATTATTTTTATTCGGGGAGCAGACAGGACCAGCTTGAATAGGTACAGGGAGTACAGGCTGTCACTCAGTAATTTTTTCACTTTGAGCTATGTTTCCAAAGGAAGCTGGGTGCCTAAATAGGAGCTGGATGCCTGCCTGCCTGTGAAGATGCAACTAATCCCTGGAAATGTCTGTGCTTGAGCCCTGTGTTGATCACAGTGAAGCACAGGACAATGATGAAATCCTGCAAGTCATGCAGGTGCTTTACCTGCTTCTACTCTTAACTTGATGTGTATTTTTGGGTAAACCACAAATGTAGTTTTCTTCTAGATGTCCTTTTCTTCACAGATCTGAGATAAGCGTAACGACACTTATGCTGGGATTTATAGCTTATCAGTTTCAGGCGTCTAGAATGTTATTTTATACATCCCAGTTACTTGCTTGAACTTCCATTATAGTCAAAGGAGGTCTGACCAATAAGTTGATGATATCTGGAGAACAATTCATGTGACCAGAAGGGCAAGTTCATTGTAAGACGAATTCTGTTGATTATAATGGAAGTGTAGTCACCTAGCTTGCATGTAGACAGGTTTGATGAGCTCTTAAGGTCCCTGGGGAAGAAAAGTACTGTTTGCTGTTAGCCATTGGTTTATCAGGTTTTTGGTGACTGCAGGGTGTCTTTAAAATTTGGAGAATGTGTTTCTGAGAAGTGGAATTGTGTGCTTACCTGCTATTGAATTATAATGCTGCAGTTTGGGGTGGAGAGCGCAGGGCTAAAAAAGGACCAAAGGATGGAGAAATTTGGAGTGATGAAGGAGAGAGATCTTTGCGTTTATACTCCTGTTGAAAATCATTCATAAATGTGTACAAAAAGAAAGGGCTGATAGATGTGTTACCTCAAGTTTGAGACAAGCTGGAGCAGAGGGGAAGAGCCTTTATGCATTTCAAGAGAAATTGCATCGGCAATTAGAAATTAGCAATTTTAAAAAGGTTCTGCTTTTACAGTCTTTCCTGAGATGTGTTCAGTTCATAAATTCTGGCAGGGAGAAGAAATGTTTTGGCTCTTGATCATGAGACATTTTAAAAAGGAAGGGATGAGGGGAGAGTGAAGAGGGAGGAGGCACGTCCCTCTTGGTTTAATTTGGCTTGTGAAGCTCCCTTTGATATTACACCATGAAGTACCATCTGTCAGTGTAAAATGCGTGGGTACTTTCGTGATACAGAGAGAAGAGATGCTTCTTGCAGACAGAAATACCTGAGAAAAAAAGGGGGAAAAGTCTATGAACAGACTTTGTGAACAACAAAAATATCCACGTCTCCTTCCCTGCCCGAATTTCTCTGTCACATTACCCTGGAAGTGCTGGGGTTAAATGCAATCCCTTGTATTGTTGATTCTGTCCTCCTGGTTTGCTGATCTTGCATTGTCTCTTACCTCTTTTATTTCTAATTCTTCCCCTAACAGAGCCATCAATTTAATTTTTTATGAGAAAGAAGCAGTTGTCTAGAGTAATTCTCTGGCTTAAATGGTCAGATTTGCTTAATTTCACTGATAAATTTTTCTTTTGCATCTGTTGTTATTACTGAAATTTTGCCTGGGGTCCATCTTTGACTTCAGATTGTGCAAATCTTTTGCAGGGAACAAAGCTCCTTATACAGACTGACTGACTAAAAATATATGCTCTACACCAACCTTCCTTTCCCAGACATCTGGGTTGGAAACAGAGGGTAGGGGAGAAGAGGAACTGATTGATACCTGTGTTGGCTTATTTTTTTGGTTCTGTTTTCCAATCATATCTTGTACCCTGTGCTACCTGGGACAATGAATTTTGCCTGGAATAGGTGATCTAGTAGTTAAGGACAGGTGTGGGGTACAGAAATGTCCAGTGAATGTGTTGGCGTCTAGAAGTTCACCCACTCTGGATGATTTTGTGTAAGAATATGTTCCCTCATAAAAAGTAGTTTCCCACACAAGCCTTGTTGGTGGTCTTCTAATACCTTTTGAAAAAGTGAGGGGTTTCCCAAGCTGGTCTGACACTGAACCTCTCAGATGTAGGGGTGGCAGCGTGGTTTGCTTTTCTATTTAAAGCCCTTTGGGCTTTTGTGGAGGGGTGGGTGATCCTTCTGTTTTTTCTTGTCTGAATGAAATGCTTAAATGCATCTTGGGAGGTGATGGATCTCCACAGAGATACCTCACAATCTCCAGGTATTGTCCTCAGCCTCAGGCATGCACTTGAGCTGCTGTCCCAGGGGATGGGGACAGGCTGTCCCTGGCCTCTCCCCAGGCTTGTGTGGGTAATGTGAGCCCGATGACCAAATGCCCATGGGAAAACAAGGGAGTGGAGGGACATAGTTTTCCTTACACCACTGATTTCTCACAAGGATGTAGTACTGCAACCTTTCTTTTCTTTCTGTAAAGGGTAATGCACGTGAGTATACATGGCTGGCAGCAAATTCCACATTTTGTCAGAGATTTTGAGGCGTTTATGATCTGTCATCCTCAAATCCCAGTTCTGCAGGGTTCAGCATTTCTGTGACGTTTGAAACGAAAGATATGCAAAATCAACATGGTACTGGACACCTAACCTGCTCTATGACTCTGATGCTGGTAGTACTTGTCATGTGGTTCATCCCAGATATCAAAATTGATGCTAATTTTGCCCCAAGAATGGATGCGAGGGATTGACATTTAATTGAGCATTGGCAAATTCCAGCCGCTCCATTATTTTGTAGCTTCCAGCATTTTTAAATTGCTGTTTCCTTGCCACACTACAAAGAAAGCGAACCAGCTTCTGTGCAGTCTTTGGAGACTGCATTTTAATTTGAAACACCAAACTACAACCAGCCCTGTCTGACATATGTTACTAGGGAAAGTCATTGCATCAACTTAGCTTTTGAACAGTTGTTCAAGATAAGAGGCTGCAGCTTGTTTTCAGGATGCAGGAGGGAGGGAGCCTATTAAGAATCTGATAGATATATTTTTTTTTTTGACCTTTCTTCGAAAGTGGGTACTTTATTTATAGATAAAATAGTTGAAGAGTGTTGGAGTGAGTATATTATTTTATGTCTAAACAGAAGAGCCTTTGGAAACCTTTTTTTTTCCTCGTCATTTAAAGTTCTGAAGGAACTTCTTTGCTTAATAGCAAGTGGTATGGGCAGATGAGCAAAACATTTGTGGCAGCAAGAGCTTCTAGTTGGCGCTGATGGAGTTTAGCTTTGGCATGTAGCAGTTTCACGCATCAGAAAGGACAACACCACGGTTTTCCTGAGAGGAGCAGCACTCCAAGCCAGTCGAAGTTGACTGTGCTCTTTTCCCTGTTGAGTTCAGCCTGAGGGCTAGGGCAGTTTCAAGAAATGAGAGAACGTGGTGGGTGAGAGCTCAAATGCGTGTTCTGGTTGGTGGGAGCCAGTTGGAGCCAGTTTGGTTGAAGTTGTGGAGCAGTTGATTTCACAGCTGAGACATTTTAAAATCCAGTCTTGGAGAAAATCCACGTTTTGCCATTTTTTTGGGTACAGATACCTTCATAGCTGCAAGGGAGGGAGCCTGAAAACTGCCTGCTTTCTCCTCATTGCCAGACCAATGGAGAGGTGTCACCACTTTTCTTACTTGAAACATATCGGTTACCTCCCTGTCTGGATCTTGACTGCTGGTGCATGAAAGAAAACCAATTTTCTGACTTAAACCTCTGACATCTCAAATTTGCACAGTAGAAGTACCCTGGATAGAATTACTGGCAAAGTGTGACTATGGGATACCAGCGGAGCAGCTAATGGAGGCACATTTACTTTTCCCGTTGCTTTTGGAGACCCCTAATTGCTGCAGAACGCCCCAGCAGCGAGTGTTTGTTTATAAAGCTTTGAAGAAATGCTTGTTTGAAGAATGTTGTAGTTTGTGTGCAAGGCTGCAGCCCGGCTGGCTGGCCCTGGAGAAGAAGGGCTGTTGTGCTGGGCCTGGGACCGCTGCGCGTTGAGCATCTGCCTGCTGATCATCCTTCCCCTGGCTGCATGACAGGGGTGTCAGCTCAGGGCTCAAACCTCTGTGCGTTTTTGGCGTTGACACCATGATTCGAGGCTGGTCAGCTTCTTTTAAGAGAAAAGCCAGCTTCCTGGGCCTTCTGCAAACAGGCAGTTATTGGACACGGTGTTTTCTGGTAGGTGGTGATTCGGGCTGGACTGCATTTCAGTCCTCCCAGCGCTGTGGTTGTGTTTCCAACCCTTCCCAGAGCGGTGGGATTGCAGCCGGGCGCTGAGCAGCCTGACGGCTCCCTGCTGGGAAAGACTCCCCTGAGAGAAGCAGGAGGGAATAGAAAAAAGGCTCTTAAATGTAACTGGGTGAGTTCTGCTAGCGCTGCTCCGCTCCTGAACATCCCACTGGCTTAAAAAATGGATGATCCCCAAATAGAGGCTCTTCTGAACTTGCGGTAAGAGCTATTAGGCAAGAAGCTGCAACACCTCTCTTGTAATTAACACAGCGTTGGCAAATCTGACATACTGCTGCTCCTTTTAGGAAAGACTTTTCAATAGGTTCATTGAAAGTAATTTTTTCTATACCCTCACTTTCCTGACATGAGCTGATTGGAAAGATTATGAAGATACTGTTAATTAAAATGGTAAGAAATGGATTGTTGTGTCTTGCCGCTCAACCTGTTTTTTACCCTCTTGAAGGTTATGGAGGCGGAACAGACGAAAACAAGAAGTGAGTTGGTTCACAAGGAGACTGCAGCCAAATACAATGCCGCCATGGGAAGGATGAAACAGCTGGAGAAGAAGCTGAAGAGAGCCATCAATAAGTCAAAGTACGTTTTCTGTTTGGACACGAGTTTAGTGGTGAAATCTGTTTAGGGGAAATACCCATTCTGGGCAGTTCTTAAAACTTGTGAAAGTGTGTTGTCCCTTCGTACCTCTCCCTTTGGGCTCCTGTCTGTGTGTAACAGCCTCCGGCACAATTGTTATTTGTCCTTGCATTTGTTGTCCTTCTTGACTGTCTTTTGAAGCACCCAACTTGATAGACTGGTGAATGAAGTGGGATAAGAAACATTTTCTGGGAATATTCCTTGTCTTGTTCAGTGCGTTGAGCCCTTTGGTGGCCTGTGTTTTGAGAAACAGGCTCACGGGATTCACGTAGATGCTGCTGACAGAGCTGCAGGGCTCTGTGCATAGGTATTTTGCAGCTTAGGGTTGTTGGCGGTGTAGTTCTTATTTTTAGTTAAGGAGAGCACCAAAGCAAGTGACAGGAACCTGAAAGGTGCGAGACTGCAGCAGGGTACCACGCTCTACATCAGGCTTCTTTACTTCCTAACGCTGCCGTAGCAAAGCTGTGTGAGAGCTGTTCTTGGGGAAGAAATCGCGCTTCATAAAGCGTAGTGAAGCAGCGAGCGTCGTTAATACATGTGTCTGCATTTGATGTGCAGTTTTGCTGTGTTGTGGAGAAGTCGAACAGCTTTTTGCTAGAACGTGTTTAGTATTTCGGCCCTGCTTACAACCAATTCTTAATCTTCTTTATATTTCACAGTTGTTCTCTTTATATTTCCAGACTGTAGCTTGTCTGAACAATCTGCTTGCTGTATTTAGCTTTTAATCCTTCCATCTAGAAATGACTTTTTGGTGAAATTGGTCAACTAAAATCTATTTTGATTGGTGTTTGCTCAATTCAAGAAAGGATTAGCACTTCTTAAGGAAGATTCAAGCGTGTTTGCTGAAACAGTGTAGCACCGTGGCTTGGTAGAATGAGCTGCATGCTGTTTGTCTAGCACTGCACAGGGACTGTGAAAAACATCGTCGGATCACTGAATGACAGATTCCTCGCTGTTTGGTTGCTAGGAGTTCCTTCCTTACAATAAGATTTAAAATAAAGACCCTGGCAGGTTGTCACTGGCATCCTACATACCTTTTTAGAACAATGATGGTGCTGCCCCTGATGCCCCAGCTGCCTCTGGTGTGATTTGCTGCCTTAATCTTCATTTCCTTGCTGATACTACCCTCGTGGGGATGTTGTCTTGCATCATTCTCCTTGGGACGTGCTGGTGTTCACTCCTGTGGAAGGATCCCAAAACATTCCTTTGTGTCACAGCAGGGCTAGCTGCAGCATAAGCCATCTAGGTAGGGCGTTTTGGAGATGCTTTAATAAGGGATGTACAGAAATGCCAATTCTAACCTAGCATTCAAGTGAAAGATGCCTCATGGCACTAACAGGCTTATTGTGGGTGTACCTGAAGTCATACTGTATAGGGATGTCGGAAAGGTCAGTCGTCTCTCAGCATTGCAATTTTCATGTAAAGGAAGATTGAAACTGAGCTGAAAATATCAGTGCTGTCAAGTAGCTCCATAGAGCTGGGAAATGAGGCTGCTGAATTTGCAGCTGCTTATTTTGTAGGGTGTCACTGGCTACTGGCAGCTTCTCGGGAAGGATTTAATACCAGCAAACCGCTCTGCTCTTCTCCCTGGGTGGTGCGGGAGGGTTGGCTGTAACGCCTGGGCCTTTCAAGCCCTTGTTGTCCATCCTCCCTCTCCATAAACTCAGGGGTAAACACGCTGAATGAGTTGCTCTTTCCCAGGCAAAAAATTGTTTGCGTTTGCTCCTCACTTCAGTCTGGATTAAGATGCTTAAAGCACTGCTATTTGAAAGGAAGACTCAGGCAGCCTGGGGAAAAGTCGTTTAGATGATTTGCCGTGTGAAGTTGATGAGTGGATGATTACTGGATTGTTTTGGTTTGGTTTTGCTTTTAATTTTGTTTCTGGGTGCTTACTTGCTTGTAAGCTGTGAATGTGCATCCAGCTGCATGTTCTTAACAGTCACCGGATCTTCTGGCTCAGTGCCCCTGAGCTGTAGGATAACGAGCTGGCCTGTGTTAGCTGGCTTTTGGGAGTCACTTTCTGCTCTGGTGACTTGGGCAAAGTGCTTTTCACTCTTCCTGCCGTCTACTTAAAAAGCACTTTGCTTGACTGTGCCATGTTGTGGACTTCAGACGACTGATGACGTAGGACACCGACGGCATCCCTGAATGATTCACCAGCCCTGCTGTGTCATGGAGTGGGTTTCACTTAGTTACCGGGTCGTGGATGTAAGAGAATGAAGTGACCCGGGGAGATGCCAGGGCATTGCTTTCTGCTGGCATCGCGTGCCCGGCTGTGTGGTAGTGATGAGCGAGGAAGAGTCCTTGCCTTTGAGTTCCTGCACGTCAGGCCGTTGGTGTCCTTTTCCTGGCTTGGACGGCATCTTTCTTGTCTGTGACCTGTACGCGTGTCTGCTCAAATCAGGGCTTTTTTGGCTGCCCGCTGTTACATTGGATGGTACTGCCTTGTGGACTTCAGAACTTCGAAGCTGGGATGTGGTTTCTGGGCTTTGTACTTCACCTCTTGTGTTCCTGTCCTTTTTATTGTCCGTAGTGGGAAACAGACGGGGTGTGACACCGTCCTCTGTGGCCCAGCAAACTGTCGGTGAGCCCTGCAAGCAGGAGGGAAGCGCCTGGGAGTGCTGTGCCCCTCCATGTGGTGCTCTGACCTCCCTTCATCCCCTCTCCTTCGCTGATAAACCTAAAAACTGCCCCTCCACCCCACATCTGAACGTGGAGAACTCTAAGGTTCACCTTCTGTGGGGAAAATACATGTCATGTGGGATCAAAAATTAGATGGATACAGAAGGGATGCCTACGCCTGAAGCTGGACGCTGCATTTAAACATCTTGCAGAATCCTGGCCTGAAAGAATTACGCTGTCAAATCCAAACCCCGAAATTTTGCAATTTGTATTTAGGTCAAAAGACCCATGAGAAATAGATATATTAGAGGGCAAAAGAGAGGCACTGAGAGCACGTGTAGGTGTTCCATCATCTAGATAGCGGTGTCTGGGGATCACAGTGAAACACAAAATAGCTGTGTTAATGCACAAAGAGAGCAACTCCCACTCCAGTACCCTGCATTCAGTCCCAGAGGTTGTAAACAATTGTTCTTTGTTTTTCCACAGACCTTATTTTGAACTCAAGGCAAAGTACTATGTCCAACTTGAGGTATGTATGTAATTCAGATCCATCTGAAACTCTGTACTGCTTACAGTAAATACTGAAATTACATCTAAAGTGCTCTGACAACTGTGTTGCGTTTCTCTGCAAAACCAGTTCAATTCAAAACCTCTTCAGCGATTTGCTAAGCACATTTTAAAGATAAAAGACTAAGAGGCTTTGTTTCCTTGTGTGAATTAGAGTGTTCAAACGCTGCTGCTTATTGCCAGAACTGAACAAACACAGTTGGACCGTCCTTACTTCTTGTAGTTTGAAGTCTCTGGGGTTGGTCAGTTTGTTTGTTTGTTTTATTCTTATGTTTTATGCATCCGACTTTTTAACTGTGCTTGGGGTGCTCTTTTCTGTTCGCTGGCTGGGTCAGTTAACAGAACAAGTAACCTGCTTGTAGCGCTCAAACATCAGGCAGATGTGAATGTCTGATCTGGGGTTTGGGGTTTGGCAGGGTAGGCTGCCAGGGCGCTTTTTGGCATCTCCGCAGCGCGCTCTGTGTGGTGGGATGGTGCCCGGCCAGGGCTTGGGCACAGCAGCCCTGGGGCGTGCATGGGATGGATGGTAATCCCCGCTGTTACAGCCCTTAGCCTTGGGGCTGCCGGGGCTGGGAGAGCAAAGTCGAACTAAAAATTCAAACGCAAGGATCACTCGCTTTCTGTTCGAGTGACTTTTGCTGCATGTGGCCCCCAAAAGCCGGGAGCCTGGCTCCTCCGAGTTGAAGGGTGGTGGCTGCTGCTGTAGGTGTGTGGGACGTGCAGAGGGTCTAAGTGGAGAATGTCACCTTGCCCTGTTGGCCGTGGGTGCGGGAAGGCTCCAGCGGGGTGCTAGGTCAGCAGGAGCCTGGCTAGAAGAAAGTTCTTATTCCTTGCCTGGGATGCAAGTTATGTCCCACACCTTCTTTTTTTTTTTTTGTGAGCCCTTCCCTGGGCTGCCTGAGATGCAACAGCGCTTCGTAAGCCTTGGAGACCCTGGCGTGCACTGGTTCCTTGCCAGGACTTGGGCCTGGGCTGCCCTCTGACCCTCTGGCTTGCCTGCCTTTGTAGCCGTGGCTAGCAGCTGCTGCTGCACCGAGCTGAACGCTTTGCCCATCCTAGGCTGGGTGCCAGCCCAGTAATACCTTCTGTCTAGAGGCGCCTATTGAAAATTTCCTTTTCTCCATGGGCCTGCTGTTTGGGGGCCTGTTGCTTCTCCACAGCAGCTGCTCAGTACCCTCCTGAAACAGAGCGATTGTGTTAAACATAATAGAAAAGACAGCACAGATTGCTTTTAATGTACAATATAAACCAGAGTTGAGACAGATACAGATACCCAGGCAGTGTGTGCGACACTTTTGCCCTTGCTGTAGGGTGAGGTTTGTGCCCAGGGACATGGAAGCTGCTGTATTTCGGGTGTCGGGCCTTGCTGCTTTCTGGTCTGCAGCTCTAGGGACCGAGAAGTGACGGGTTTGGTGCTCAGAGGAGAGTGAGGATTAGCCCCTTTAGGGTGTGCCCTGCAGGCGGGGGCTGCCAGCAAACCCTTCGGGGTGGTTGTGGGATGAGCAGCAAGATGCTGTTGAGAACTGCATTCGTGTTCATGAGAGATCCTGCATCTTAATTTGCCCCATCCCTGTGGGGGTTCAAGGCCAGGCTGGATGGGGCTTTGGGCAACCTGCTGTAGTGGAGGTGTCCCTGCCCATGGCAGGGGGTTGGAACTCGACGATCCTTAAGGTCCCTTCCAACTCTAACCATTCTGTGATTCTGTGATTAATGGGGGGACCCCTGCTCTGTGCTTAGTCGGGACCACTACCACGCTCCAGAGGCAGTCCCAGCCCCTGGCTCCTGTGGTTTGCCTTGCTGCTGTCCCCTGCACAAGTGCCACAGCTTGCACTCGGCTGCTCTTGAGTCGTGAACTCTCCCGTCTAAATACCAACCCTGGCTTACGCCTGTGCGGAGCCACACACACGTAAGGGAGACCTGCGTACTGTGCGTTAACGTAACGTGAGGAAAACCACATCTCATACCTCTCTTCCTTGTTAGCAACTGAAGAAAACAGTGGATGACCTGCAGGCAAAACTGGCCCTGGCAAAAGGAGAGTATAAGACTGCCTTGAAAAACCTGGAGATGATCTCGGATGAGATTCACGAGAGGAGACGGTCCAGTGCCATAGGGCCCCGAGGATGTGGCGTGGGGGCTGAAGGGAGCAATACCTCCGTGGAAGACCTGTCAGCAAGTAAACCCGAGTCGGACTCCATCTCCAGTGAGTGCAGAGCGCCGGCAATATTGTAAAGAAAATTGTAAGAAATGCTGAGATGAAGATTGCTCTGCTTATTCTGCAGTTAGAAATTTGCTGGCTGTTGTGGGACTGTGGCTAATTCGTTAACACTTCTCTTTATTACAGGAGTTGATTGTATTCTTTAATAGCCAGCTTTCAATGGGAAGGGATATAGTCGAAGCGCGTCAGCTGTTCCCTGAGCCTCACTGTTGGGTTTTTGTACAGTGCTTTTGTACAGAAAGGAACAAAATTATCGCGCTTCGAAGTATGTTTCTGACTTTTAAGCCAGTGGTGCTGCTGCCGGTGACGTGCCGGGGGTGGTGGCAGGCTGTCGCGGGTGGTTCAGCCGGGCTGCTGAGGCGGCAGCGCCGTTTGGAAAGAGACTTTTTGGGTCTAACGTTCGTCTCGCGGAGCCGAGCCTGTGTCCGAGGGACTAAAGCTGTGGGTACAGCAGTGGGGAGAGGCGTGAGGCTCGCCCAGAGGGGTGTAGGGATAAGCTCCTTTGCGCCGCAGGGCCTTTTGCCGGTACGTGATTTCAGCAGAGCGGGTGTGCCGCGAACAAAGGAAGTGAAGAAGCATCGATACGCCGGTGCAGCGTAGAGAGGCTCCTCATGAGGGACGTTTCTCTTGGGTGACAGCAGCAAGCACTGAGCAAATTCCAAGCCGAGGTAACCTCTGCTTTCTGGTGGCACATGGGGACCTTCAGCTGCTAAGACTAGAAGGATCTGATGTATTGTGAGCTTGCTTTTGTACTCTGGGATAGACAGTGGATAAATGGACACTGCATATGGCCTATTTTTTCCTCCCTCCTGGGTATTTTCTCCCCTTCTCAATGCAGAAAATGTTTTTTTGCTGCCCAGTCCCACAAATCCCAGTTTAATTTGTATTTCAGCTCCATTTCTGCAGGGAAGAGTCTAGGTGAGGGTTGCAGGAGTTGATAATTACACTGCTGCAGTGTCCAAAGGCCGAATGTGCAGTTCCCTCACGGAGGCTGGTGCGTACCGCCGCCGAGGCCTTGTGGGTCGTGGTCCGGCCCGTCCATGCCATGGGGGCTGGGAGGCAGCGCTGGGCTGGCCTCCATCCCCTGCGGTGGCAGGAGGCTTCATGTGATGTGCTGCAGCTCTCTCTACCCTGCAGCTGGGACCTGAGTTGCCACAGCAAGCCAGTGCGGAGCCCGGGCCAGCTGGTGCGATGGCATTTCAGCGTGGCTGCCTGTCTTCTGCCACCCTCAAGTCCTGAGGCTGAGCCTTTCCGAGTTAGGTGGGGATTTGCCTCTATGGATGCCCACGAGTGCCTTCTCCTTGCGCAGAAGGCCTCACAAGAAACTGAGGTGGGGGTTTTCTTGTGCCAAAGGAGTTTGGGGACCTGGTATGTAGGGGCAGAAAGAGCCAGGAAAGTTAATTCAGAGCAGCCGGTTGCTGGCTCTCCTGGCCGCTGCCGAGGCTGCAGCACGGGCTCATCCTTCTCTTTGAATCGCACAGTCTGACGCAGGTGGGAGGACTCCAGGTTGCATCTAGTGCCAGCGCAGAACTGGGTTTTGCTGGGGCAGGACTGGCAGCCTGCCAGACACCATAACCAGAATGGCCTCGACAGGTTAAGCTTTCAATGCGTTGTAACATGCCGGGGGGTTCCACCAAAGCCCTTGTGTATCTTTGTCTGCTGGAGTTGAGTAAAACACCTCATCTTTAGCAAGAGTGTTCTTGGCCCCAGCAGATGCTCCTGTGTGTTGTGGTAAGTTTAGATGGTGGTAAGTAACCTGCAGCTTCATAGAATCATAGAATTGTCCAGGCCGGAAGGGACCTCCAAAGGTCATCTAGTCCGACCTCCCCGCAGTCAGCAGGGACACCCCCAACTAGACCAGGTTGCCCAGGGCCTCATCGAGCCTCACCTTGAATATCTCCAGGGATGGGGCCTCAACCACCTCCCTGGGCAACCTGTTCCAGTGCTCCACCACCCTCACAGTAAAGAACGTTCTCCTAATCTCCAATCTAAATTTGCTCCCCTCCAGCTTAAAGCCATTGCCCCTCGTCCTGTCACTACAGGCCTTTGTAAACAGGCTCTCCCCAGCCTTCCTGTAGGCCCCCTTCAGGTACTGGAAGGCCGCTATTAGGTCTCCCCGGAGCCTCCTCTTCTCCAGGCTGAACAACCCCAGCTCCCTCAGCCTGTCCTCGTAGCAGTTGTGCTTGTTGTAGGCTGGCGGGTGGCACTGCTTCTTGCCAAGCAGATTTCCCTGTAATGGGAAACATCTTTTTTTGCCCAACGTTTTTTTGCTTTCGCCCCCTGCAAAGTGATCTCTGTGGCTCGCCGTGTATTGATAAACACAGCAAGTGAGAAGAAAGGCCGCTCCGCAGTCTTGGATTTGACATCCTTAAAAGCAAACAACAAACCCCACACCACAACAAACTGTCTCTGAGCACAAAGGGCCCTGGAGGGGGCTCAGGGAGGTGGGTAACGCTGTTATCCATTTTATGTTTGGAGCTTTTTTAGGTCAATTCTGCAAATAGAGCAGAAAGAGGCTGAACATCTCTGCAATAGCCATCGTGGTAGCTGCCTCTGTGGTGGCCTTCGTGTCCCAGTGGTGCACGTGAGCCCCAGGCTGCCGGGGTAACAGAACGACGACTTTGAAACGTCTCCTTTGAGCCATTTTCGTTAACGCTGCTGCTTTGTTCCTGCTGCTTTTTTTGAGGTGGTTCTGAGCCTCTCTACCAATGGCAGGAATCGCAAGGAGGCGCGTTTGAAGATAACCTCAGGTCACTGTAAACGTCTTGCTGTTGGTGGGACTTCTTCAGACCAGTGTGATTCCAGCACATGCTTTTGCTGTGTAGAGGCTGATGCACAGAAAAAACCCTGCTGATCCCAATGGGACTCGCTTGTGTGCAGAAGCCTTTGGTTCACGTGTCCCCATCCTGCAGTGAGCCCCAATTGAAAAATGCTAGATTTTAGCAAAATCTACACCCCTCCGTTGCTCAAAATGGAATCTTCTTTAATGGATTCCTCCTCCTGTTGCTAACAAAGAGCCTGCAGCTTAATCTAGCCAGACAGCTTAAAGTTGGTTTGCTTTAATTAGAATTCAGATCTGAGCAAACATGAGCAGGGAAAACCAAAGATGTGGGTGGGGCTTTTTATAATTTGTTGTTGCTTGGTGATCCTCATCCAAAAAGAGATCTTGGGAGTTCGTGCTGGGTTTTAACTGCGGAAGTGGGAAGGTGAGGGGGAAGTGGGAAGGTGAGGGGGGAAGCAGTCTGCCCCTGGAGCTACGTCTTTCTAATTAGTTCCTTAAATAATCAGGAGCCTGTGCTGGGATGAAGACGATGCTGGCGGAGGTGGGCACAGGGGACTGCAAAGACCACAAGGGACCAAGGCCAGCTGGGCAGGGGGCACAGGGACAATAAAAATCCAAGAGCATCTTGACAGGAGAAGCAGTAACCGGTGCCGAGCTGGTCTTGCCTGGAACGGCTGACAGCTGGGCTCTTCCTCGGGGCAGAATCAGGCCTTCGTGGGTCACGTCGGGAATGCTGGATGAAGGGAACGCGGAGGGGGCAGAGCGGGAGGAGAGGCAGCCCCCCAGGTTAGCAGGGCAGCTAGAAAGATGGAAACCTGAGAAACCGCTGTTGCCCGGGGAGGTGCGGGACGAGGGGAGGAGGTTTGCTAACTGGAATATTCTTTGAACATTGCAGTGGCTTCAGAAGTTTTTGAGGATGACAACGGCAGCAGCTTCGTATCCGAAGAAGATTCGGAAACTCAGTCGGTGTCCAGCCTCAGCTCTGGTCCTACGAGTCCCTCTGAGGTGCCCGCTCAGTTTCCTCCCGCCGCGCGACCAGGAAGCCTGGATCTGCCCAGCCCTGTGTCCCTCTCCGAGTTCGGGATGATCTTTCCTGTCCTCGGCCCCCGCAGCGAATGCAGCGGGGCGTCCTCCCCCGAGTGCGAAGCTGAAAGAGGTACGCACAGCTGGATCCGCCCTGGGCCCGTGTTTTTCAGCTTTATAAAGGGAGCAGGAAAACCGTCTCAGCTGCCCTAAGGCTTGTCGCCAGCTCGCTGAGCTCCCACCCGCTGGTCGCTCCCTTGGGCGAGGCAGTTCTTGAAGGCCCCGCGTCCCACGGTTAACGATGACATCTAAAAATGTTTTAATTATTCTGCTCCTGGCTGGGAAGGTTCCCCGGTTCTGTCTCAGTGGAGGGGTTCGAGGTTTCTCACGAAATAAGTGATCAGTGGGATTCTGATGGTACGTTTATTTTAAGGAAAAGCTGAGAGTTTGGTTTGTATTTAAAAAAAAAAAATAAATTACTGTTGTGCTTGCTGAAAATCCTGCTTTCCAGGGAAAAAAAAAAAAAAAAAAAAAATGAAAAAACGTGCCAAAAAGGAACCTCTTGCAGGCTCTGCCAGCCTTTGCTGACAAATTCAGACTGGAGGATTACCACCGCTCTTGTGTGCTCCAGCCTAAAGCTGCTTACACTGTAATTTGCTGATGCAGCGCACGGGACGAGCGCAGCTTGGAAGGCCAACTTCGGCTTCGTTAAAGCATCTTGCTCCTGCTCCTGTATTTTTTTTTATTTATTATTTTTTTTTATTTTTTAATTTTTTTGCACGCTTTGGCCAAGGAAGCTGCAGAGGCACCCGCTTGAAGCTTAAGTTGCAGAATGAAACCCGGGTTTAACATGGAGTTTAATCCTTTCTTTGCAGGGGATAGGGCAGAAGGGGCTGAGAACAAGACAAGCGACAGAGTGAACAAGAATAGGAGCAGCAACAGGAGCGGCTCCGCTGAGGGGCTGGCTTTGGATAACCGAATGAAGCAGCTCTCCCTGCAGTGCATGAAAATCAAAGAGGGGATATGCGCAGGCAGAAAAGCTGCCCAGATTGGCTGAGTCCTCCTTGTGCCCTGTCCTGATTAATGGGAGTATAAATATTTATACATGAACTTCTAAGTGTCTGAAGAACGTTGTGCCAATAATAGATGCCAAATCTTAAGCGTTTACTCTAAGAATTTAAAACTGCACTAAGAAGTCTAATTGATGTGGAGGGCTGAAGTTTTTATTCAGTAAATCCTTTGTAGGCCGGACGAGTTATCGAATGTTTAAGCCGTGCTCGTATTTCACAGACTTTGTAAAAGGTTTTGTAGCAGCCTGGCTGAAGCAATAACTAGTAATGTTCCCGTGTACATTCATGCCAGTAAGGGGGCTGAAATTCAAGCCAGACATTTTCAGAGAGCGGTTTGGCTTCAGTTTTGTAGAATGACATGCTCTTTAGATACAGTGGATCTCTTGAGTATAAGTGGCATATTCTTTAAACATCTGTATTTGTCTGTATTATGCTGAAACTGTAGAAATATTTTGTATACAGGAAAGCTGTTGCATGTGTGGGGTCTCAAAGCCTTCACTCTTCCCTTGGTGCTCACAGAAAGGATGAGTCACGCCCATAAAAGCTGATGTTAAAAGACAGAGGGACGGAAAGGGGATGGTAGCCCCTTTCCCAGCCACCTTCCCGAGTCTGTCTTGGGCTCCCAGGGTGATTCCAGTGACCAAAAAAAGAGTTGATTGGCCCCTCGCCCTTCCCCTCCCCTAAGAAGTGAAGTATTATTTTTCAGCACTTTAAGTGTTTTGGGTTTTTGTTTTTTTTCCCTCAAAAATGGGAGTCATAGATGTTTTCAGGACGGTTATGGTAAGAGATTCGCCCTTGAAATATGCATGAAGAAAAGGAATTGCCAGTGTAGATTGACAATGTGTTCTTAAGCTTCTCCGTAGGTCGTACTGTGTGAGGTTTATAACTGTTAAAGGGACTTGGGATTCTAGTGTGCCCTAGAGAAAGTGTTCAATGAAACTAGAAAGGGCACGGGCATGTTTTGCCAGCAGCTGTTAGGCAGTAGTAGTGTCTGGTAATTATGCTAATAAGTGGTAGTAAAAAATCCTAGGACTCTTCAGTTTTGGTGGCTATGCATTTCTGAAAGCACCATTTTATCTAAGATGTCAGTTTCTATTGTTAATTTGATGGGAATTTTAGTATTGCCCAGAGTATTTTCTATTCTATGTTTTTGCAGTCCTGTTGTATTTCGTCCCTGCCACGGCTTGTGTATCTATTCTCAAAGTTAATGTAAAATTCTTCACACTACAGTAAACATTTTTGTTTTCCACACTGCGAGTCTGCAAGCTGAGTCTGTCTCAAGCGCTAAGAACCGAACCTTCTCCCGCAGCAACTTTAGTCTTTAAATACCCGGTTCCAGCCCGAGACGGCAGCCTGGTGTCGCGCTGGTGTTAGAAGCCCCTGCTGGACGTGGACGACGGCTGCCTCCTCCCAGCTCCTGACCCTCCGCGTCCACGATTCGCTTCCCGCTCTGAACTGCGCGAGACCAGGACTTCAGTCAAGTTTTCCAAAATCCCTTAGTACGCAGAAAAGAAGGTGTCCTGTTACCCAACACCTCCCTAATTAATGCTGCTGAAATTTGCGGTAAGGCCGTGCAGAACTGGAGGTAAAGAAACCTGTTTTCCTACAAATTAGACACAACGCGTTATAGGTGTTAAGCTGTAATAGCTTTAAATATTTATACATTTACATCTTCCAAAGACCCGAAGGCTGAGCTCTGGCAGCACTTCCCAGGCCGATAAATGCTTCAGAAAGAACCCAGTGGTTCCAACTTCTGATGCGACCGACACTTGGGAAAAGCTGGGATCGAGAGTATGAAATATGAAAAGCACCATATTGTATCAAGTGTCTTAACTACAAAAGTTGAAGTCAAGTAATTGGCTGCGCTGCATACAGTTAGAAAAATCATCAGGGGTTATTTGTGGTTGAGTATCTTGTATCAAACCCTATTATGTTTTCCTGGGTTGTTCGGGTGGGTTTTTGGTGATGGTTGGTTTTTTTGGGGGTGTTTTTGTTTGTTTTTTTTTTTATCCCCTCTTTCTCTTGAATTTCCTCTCATGACTGGAAACCCAAACTCCCTGCGCTCGAGCAATGAATTGATTTTATGTTCAGCAGGGCGTAAAAAGGGCTGCCTTGCGGACGCCCTGATAGGGCTGGGGTCCCCGCAGGGAAAACCCATGGATCAGGAAGAAGGAAAGGGTGTGGACCCTGCCCTGCCCTCGCTTTTACAGCACACTTCTGCAAGGTTGAAGATCTCGCTGCAGCCGTCTTCCTTGGGCGACCCTCCGGACTTGGCAGGTAAGTCGCTTCAGACGTGCAAGCAAACAGGCAGAACTGCGTGTCTAATAAACTAATGGAAAACTAATTTTATTTTAAACTTCATAAAAGCCATAATTATAAATACGACAAACTTAAACGAACATACATCGCTATGCAGTACAGGCAAATGAGTGAGTGCCCCCCAGTTGGAGCTCTTTCTGCGTTCTCAAGTGTAACATGATGGTAGCTGCCTTCATGGGTATAAAAATAAGCCTCTGGCGTATCAAAGTGCACGTGAGAATGTATAAAGCAAATGTTAACCTAGGAATTCTGCTTCTCTTTGGTATTATCAAACAATTTAAATGTCCTTTTTTGAGTCAGCGATGAAAATCTCTACTATATGTACACAAACTTCTTTCTAAATAGCTGGATGTTCAAACATCACGTAGATTGTATGGTCAAGTGCATAATTACTGTAAAAAATAGTTACAGGAGACTTACATCAGGAAACTAGGAGTGAATCTCAGCCTCGGGGGGCAGATGGGACAGAAGCTGTTGGTACCGCTCATCCCTATAGACCGCTCCCCGAGTCTTTTGAGAACGGATGGACTGGGTTGACCATGGACTAACCTGTGTCTTCCTGACAAAACAACCTGGGGGATGTGTGTGTCTGGGGGTGTCTCACCCTCAGCTATACACAGCAGCGTTATGGGGGTTTGGATGGAGCTTTAAGGTAACATTTGGAAAAAAAAAATACACAGAAAAGGGTTGGCAGTTGATTAAGGAGAAGGTCAGAACCTCTGAAGAGGCTATCTATCCACGGTTGTCCCTCTGCAGCACTGACGGAGAATTAAAAATAGTTTCCTTGGAGTAGTCTTCAAAGAAAGTGTAAAACCTCTTAAAGCCCCCGACAGGTCCTGGCTATCATTTTGTCCGTTACCTTCCTCGTGCTGTAGCTCAGAACTGTACGGTGTGTGACAAACAACTGGGGAGGGCAGGATGCTGGGTGGGTTCGAGGCTTTGTATTTGAATGTTTAGAAGCTTGAATCGCACGTTTACAGGCAGAGAAGACTTAGGGGCCAAGAGGTGCGTGACTGTCTAACGGGCAGCGAAGCAGCAGACTCTGTTACAGTCTGAGCTGTTGTGCAGCTACTTAAGTTTTTGCACACATGGGCCTTATTCTCAAAGTCTTACCGCGTAGCGTTTCCATGCTGACATCAGCACTAGTTTCACACAGTATGGAAGCTGAGCCTTGTGCTGTCATCCAGCATTAAGCTTTGGCACTTGGGGAAGGGGGTGGAAGTAAAGAAAAACCCCTTCCTGCAGAGTAGAAACCAACTACAGAAGAACAATAACAGGTTTTGCTGTAGGCAGGTCTACCACCTTGATCTCAAACAGCGAGGCTGCGCGAGAACTCGGAGCTGAAAGCTGGCAATTCTGGTATCAGCCTTTTGTACTGGCAAAAATAGACTCAGTTGAGGCTTCCTGACTACCTCCAACTTCACAGGTGATAAAATATATGCAAGACTCCACTGCCACCCTGGTTTGGACTGAGCTTAGAAACCTGTTTGTAGGGAAAATGTGAATTGAATGAAATTTCAATTTTGTTAGGATGAAGCAGTCCTTGCTGCGTGTTCCCAAAAGCCAAGGATAACCACAAAGAACTTAATTGGGTTTTGGCTCAGCTTGTGCCTGTGCTGTTCCCTGTGTTGATTTGTTGCAATAATCATCAGACACTTCCCTGCAAAAGAAGGTAAGTCACATTGTGACGAGCTCGTCACAAATTTCCTAGCCCAGATGGTCTTTGAGAGAGCTGCAGTCAGAAAGGCATTGGTTTTGAATGCCCTTTTAAAGCTAGACGTTTGTTAAGCAGCTGTCTGATGAAGGAAATGAAAAAGGCATCCTGTACTTTGTGGGGAGGGCTAATAGCAGACGGCTGTAGGAACCATTTTAGCCCACGGATATTTCTGGTGCTCCTGTCGCGTATGCGCTCGGTTTCCCAATGACCAAATGGTACCTGTGCTCTAAAATAAGATATAAATGCCACTTTTTTTGTTTGGAAAGCTGCCAAACCAACCTGAACAGCAAAGAACTTCCTATGGCTGTTTTAAAAACACCCTCCCCTCCAACTGTCCAATATAGTGGACTTTTAAACCTTATTCTGGACTGATCCCACTTCCACTATTTTCTTAATAACTTTGACGCTTCTCCTGTTGACGTCACTGGCCAAGCACTCCATTCATTTACTGGTTTCAGCTGAAACGGATGCCTTTTAAAAGATGTCTCCTATAGCAGGATCAGCAAGTGCATTTCTTGTAGCTGTGGTTTATTAGGGGGAGAAATTTAAAGCTGAATACTTATAAAAATGTTGAGGATGAAACATTTCTTTGCTGGGATGCTGATGGTGGGTGGTTCCCTACCTCCTCCCGCCAGCAAACGAGACGACCTCAGTAAATAGAGAGCGCTTAGATGCAGCTTTAGAGAAAAGCCTTTCCCACCCACTGAGGGGAGGGTACACGGTGCTGCCTGGACGCTGCTGCTGGCTCATCTCCCCATTTCACTGCTGATGTGCATCGAGCCAGGTCCTGCAGCTGGTAGGAAGAAAGCCATAGAAGTACCTTGTGCTGCAATATTATATAGAAAGTAATACAGATACGAAATAACAGCTCTCAAAGTACATGTAACACAAGGAAAGGCATTGCTTTTCTTTTAGAAATAGCTAAGGTGGGAATCTTCCTTTTCCTTTACCCCTATGTGCGTATTCTAGGTTAGCTGAGCCTCTTACTTTGGAATACTGCATGCTCAGCAGTAGTAAACTTCCATTTAGATGCGGGAACTAGTTCAATGCTGAAAACATTCAAGATAGCAGCACAAATATGCAGTAAAAGCTGTTTGGTCCTGAGACTGAATAAGCAGAATACACAAGAATATTTTTTTTCCTTACATGTTTACTTTTAAGAATAAAAACTTAAACCCACATACCCTGTACTTCGGGAGAAGAGAATTTCAGGGGTAGTTTTTCTCTTGACTCACTAGACTTTGATTAGAAGTGTGGAAAAACTGCAGTGAGTTGAGCTCTGCCACTTCATTTAAGCATTTTAGCCGGTTCGCAAGCCTGTTGCGCAGTGCTCACTCCAATAGCGTAGCAGCAAAACCCACAGCTAATTGTCTACCGCAATTAACTGGCGAATTGGTGATTCCATGCTTTTGGCTGTAACTTTGAATGTAATTTTCTTTTACGCACATGTGCAGGGAGAGTTATTCACCTGTACTCAGGCTGTAGGATAGATCAAAACCACCTCCTTAAACGCTAGCGCACAGATCTGTCTCCTCACTGCAGCTGTGATACCTTAATAGGAGTAACACTGTTAAAATCTAAGAAAAAAGGCCCCTCTTGTTGAGGCAGGAACGTGGTGGGGATAATGTTGTAAACTCCAGCAAATATGTTATCCAGTTCCAAGTAGCAAAATCCACACCTAAGATAAAAGAAACCACCTGTTAGAACTAAGATCTGAAGTATGTTTCAAACCTCTAAGACTTCATTAAGTGAGTGTTACCTGTAGTCACCGCTGCTCTTTTTCTGAAAGCCGTAGGAACCAGGATCTCCTACTGTTGAGACCGTGACGAGTTCAAAACCAACGCTGTATTGCCTGCAAGCGACACGACAGGCTGTTACTTTAGTGATCTGGGTCCTCAGGATTACCACAAAGAGGGATACTTATTAAAAGCTACAGCGTAACTGGAAGACATCTAAAAGTTTTGTCCCATTTGTGACAGAAACTTTAAGTCAAACTTACCAGGAACACGAGCATAGAATTTGGAAGAAGCTGGAACACATTTCAGGTTGAGAACTAGACTATACAGAAAATGCCTAAAGCAGACTTTAAGTAGTTAAACTTGTGGTGACACACTTGGGTGCCACGTGGCACAGATCCTGGGTGTGATCTGACCACTGGCAGAGGAATCGCTGTCAGTGATCTCAGCAGAATTTCTCCCGTTGCGCTGTAACTTGGGAGGGTTTGTCTGTTACCTGTTAGGGCATGTGACAGGCACCGCTGCCCCTGTCATTCAAACTACCCAAATACGATCTCCAAGTGAAGGGGAAAAAAAAAAAGCACACACAAAAGCCTGCTCAGTTAGTGGGACAGTGTAGTCACACCTCTGCACTCATCATTTCACCAGAGGAGGAGTTTCCTCACAGAGGGGAGGATGGACAGGAAAGTGCTGCCATTTTGTGGGCCCACGGTACAGCTTTACAAACGATAAAGACGTTGCCATTTAGAAGCGCTGTATACAGCTATTTTGAGGTAGATTCTCAGGAATTCTGCCAAAGGAATTTGACCTGCCTAGGTCTACTCTATAGGGTACTGACATCCAATACTTCTCCTGGCCTGCTAGGGGCAGAGTAAATGCGCTTCCAGAGCCCAAGCTGCTGCATAGGCCCCGATATAACAGCCTGTAAGGGTTCAGTATCCTGCATATTAGGTTTACTACAAAAGAAATTGAATTATGATCACAATTAGTTTTAAGAGGAGGAAAAAGTCCTCTGTACCTTCTTCCCTTCTGTGCAAGGCCTAGCTCTGCTCAGATCCCAAAAATAAAGAGAAAGGCGGCTCCTGCTTTCCTCGTAGGTCAAGGATTTCCTCAGTAGCAAACATGCAGGTTTAACTCGCTACTGATGAAGTTAGAAACTTAAATAGTACTCAGTCTGAAACACCTCCCATTACTTGTCTTCTGGATTTTCAGGAACTCCCCATCCTCCCCATGGAGGACACTGGCAAAGCTTTAGCACATGATACTTTCTCTGTGCTGACACACACACATTCTCTACAAACCTTGGTCCCCGTAGTTCAATTAGTAACGGCCCATTCTTGTCCAGCTGGAATTGATAAATGGGGTTATTTTTGTAGGTGTCTCTGAAATTTCCACAACCTCCAGCGCTGTGACCTTTCCACTGTCCATTAACCTGAAAGAAGCCAAAAACACAGAAAATAGTTTATGTCCTGAGGATTTGTATTGCTTATTTATACACACAGAAAGAAGAGTAGAGGCTCCTCTCGCTTTAGAGTTCACTGATTTTAGTAATGTCTCCTAATTTTTAAAGTGAAAGAGCATGTTAAGCATTCAGAAGGTTTCCCTGCAATCCTCCACCCGCTTCGATCAAAGCCTTAGATGCCTTAGAAGCGTAGTGTACTTTTACAGCTTATATTAAATAAGTAACAAGCGACTGTTTCTGACTCCGACAAACTGCATCTAATGCAGGATCTGTATTTCCATCTGTCCCATGACTACTGGACATGCATTTTTTTGGCTCAGATGCTCCTCTGTTGTGCTAAATGAGCAAAGGCAGTGGGACAGGAAGCGCAACACGACTTGTGTTGTAACCTTTGCTTTTGAAATGGCTGCCTCCAGCCCTGTCCACTCTGTTCTATACATTCTGACAACCAGCATTACCAGGACAAGATATCCATAAGGACCAATTCCACAAGGACAAAGACGTACAAGAAGAAAAAAGCTGCTCAGACTTTGAGAAACAGGCCATCTGTTTGCAAGTTCCTCCTGCTAGTCATTAAACTGAAAGGTTAGACTTGTAAGACATGCCAGGCATTCACACAAATTTATAGCTGGGATCCACTTCTCCTGTTACTTCCCTCCCCTTTCTGTCAAATCAGCAAGGAGCAACATTTTTTCTTGTGATTTGATTTCTTTACTCAGTGTCCAAAAAACCTCAAACGTGGCAAGTTTGGAAGCAAGGGGAATTCCTCTCCCCACCATGCTACTACCCAGGAACCGAACGCTGCTGTGTGCCGTTAGCTTTCCAGGCCTTTTCCGCTTCCACTGCGCTTCATTCCAGGAATGTCCCCTGGGGCCCCAAGGACCGCTCAACTTTAGTGTAAGCCATCTAACAGAAATTGATTTTACTGGCAAACTGTGAATTAGTTATCTGCTTGTTTTTAAGTGTGATTACTTCTAAACAAGCATCAAATAAGCATTAAACACAGGCAACTAACTTTTTGTTTAATCACAGACAGAGCCAGCCTTGGATAGATAGAACATAAGAGATAGATAGAACTTGAATACTAGACAGACATCTTCAAATAATTAACAGGATGTTTCTATATCCTTAATTTTTTTTGGAAACACAATACAACATAAAACAGATGTTCTGCCTCAAACAGGCTGGTCACCTTCAATGAGTTTTTACTTCTTAAAGCTGCTGTCTCCCAAGTAATGAGTGAGAGGACAAGAGGAAATGGTCTCAAGTTGTGCCAGGGAAGGTTTAGATTGGATACCTAAGGAAAAATTTCTTCACCAAAAGGGTTGTCAAGCATTGGAACAGGTTCCCCAGGAAGCAGTTAACTCACCATCCCTGGAGATATTTCAGAGACCTGTAGATGTGGTGCTGAGGGACGTGGTTTAATGGTGGACTTGACAGGGCAAGGTTAACGGTTGGACTTCATGTTCTTAAGGGCCTTTTCCAACCCAAACAATTCTATGATTCCATCTCCTAACTATTCCCCCAAAATAAGCCCAGTTTTTAACAGCTAAAAAATGACAATGGTTTCTGGAAATACCAAGAAAATTGTCTCACTGTTCCCAGGAATCTCTCTAGCCACTTACGGCTTTCCAGAACAGACTGCCTTCAAGGGGCTGTCCCAGAAAGAACAGCTGGTACAAACCACTGCCTGAACTCAAGAGCCCAGCTGCAAGCCAACATGGCCCCCCGACCAAAGCAAAGTGATCCTTGGCTTCAGGCACGAGTGTCCTACACAATGGACTGTTCTGCTGCGGCTCAGGCTAGCCTTCTCTCTTCCTGCAGAAGTTACTGCTTGGACAGAAGACTTCTGCCTATAGTAGCGTCCCCCAGGGTATGCGTGGAAGGTACAGAGATTAACGTTAAAGTTAACAGCTGCTGGCTTATTCTTTCTTTGAGGATAAAATTGCTAATACATGAAAATACACGCAAGTCACTTTATCCTGTGGGCTCTTGGCCATATTTATACTTCAGCTGAAGGTATCACTGCAGCTCATGTTGACAGCTGAAATATGAACAGCAGCTGGCCCCAAAACTGCCTGGGCTTCTGACTTCATTTCAGTCCCGTTTTTTTTTGCTCTTTCCCCTGCTGCTGCACTCTCAGGGAGCCTTTCTACATGAAACGTACCACGGGTATATTGCCTTGATCCTGTTGGGCAACGTGAGCGCTTATCCCAGTGGTTACAGACCTTTGAGATGTCTCTGCAAAATTTAGGAACAGTAACGTATTGCGATACTGCCATCCTAAGTCCATTTGTCACTCTTGCTACTGGTGCCTTTGGTTTGCCATTGCTGATTTTGTCCCATCATGCCAAGAGTTTTTCCAAGAAAATCATGCAATTCTCTCAAGGGAAAATGAGCGTCACTCTTGCAGGGTTTTTACTCTGCAGTAGTACTAGCACAGTCTGATCTCTGCAGAGTAATTGCCTATGAGGAGACAGGTGGTTGTTCTAAAGGCCAGTCTGTTCTACAAAGGCTTTACAGTTTATCTGCAATGGTACAGGTGTAACATCACACCCTGCAACGAAGGCGGAGCTCATACACCAAATGCCGGTGGAAGTCAAGCCACCATCCGTCAGGACCGGTGTGAAGAGAGCCAGCCAGCCCAAGGGCTCCTGTGCTGGTGTGAATGATGCTAACACTGCAGCTAATTGTTTGGCAAATTATCCGTAACTTGAGCACAGGATTGGTCTTGTGCTAATGATGCTTAGATTGAGCTTCAGTTAAGAAGGTTCGTTTGTTAGAAGATGGACTAAGCCGGCATTTTGGGGCAGCAGTAAACCAATATCTTTTAAAACCTTGTACATCTCAGATATGGAAAAGCCAAACCAGAATTATTATCTGTAAAAGAAAATATTTACTCACCCGTTTGGAAATGGTGTAAGGTGTAGGAATCTTGGAAAAGGTGAACTTGCACAAGGAATACACCTGTGTTGCAGAAGAAGCAGCTGGTCACACATTTATCTTGCACTTTTCATACAAAATCATGGCATGTTAAAAAAAGCAGAATTGCCTACACATCATTTTCAGATACTTGTTCACTACGTGACTATATTACTCATCAGACAACCCCATCTGAAACACATAATCCAGAATCGTGCTGGGACTAACAAGACTTAGCTCTACTTAACTTTTTTTTTTAATAAAAGTAAAATTGAAACAATCTGTATTTTAATCTAGGCCTTGATTGTCACAAGACTGTCACAGTTACAGAAAAACCGTAATACTGAGTCCAATGACTTAGATAAGTCAAAAAACCTTAAATTCTAACTTGAATCTGAAATAGGCTTATTTTGGACACGCAGAAAGCCAACACTCTGTCTGTATACAGACAGTAATTTTTTTATGGTAGGAAATTGAAGTATTTTTCAGCTGAATTCATTACTAAAATTTCATTACTAAAATCACACACACTATATTATCTTAACTACAACGGAGAACATTACCAAGAAGTTCATCCAGTGGTTCTGCTCCATCATTCATAGACTCCCTCCCTCAAAATAACAAATTTCAATCCAGAAGTACACTTTTTTATCAGATTTACAAATAAAGTATACTTTAATTGTTTACGTTCATTATGAAATCAACACTACTTACCCTGATGGTGTAATGGATAGTGTTTTGTTTCTCATACTGGGACACCACTAAGGTAAATGTATGGGGCCCTGGGGAGGTCAGCTTTATCTTGGTCAGATAATGAGGACTGTTGATCCGAATACCATCAATATACGGAGGAGGATCAGCTGAAAAAGAAAAGGATGAAGACTTTTCCCTGATCAAAAAAATCTCCCAGCCTGGTAAACTTCTTGGCCATTGCGTATCAGTGAATTTTGCCAGGAAAGTCAGACTGTTGGTACTAAGGTTAGACTGTGAGCAGACCTGAGTGCTCTCAAGAGAACAGAGCCTCAAGGTTTGCTTATAAGAAGGACAGATAATCTTAAGAGCAACTATCGTTTTCAGGAGAGGTACGTCACACATGACAGAACACAAATTCTGCACTTGAAAGTACAGCTTTAATCCCGCGACTTGCAAGAACTTCTTATCCGTCTCCCACCAATGTCACTATTCAAAGGAGACCTACTGTGATGATGCTGAAATGTAAAGAGAAAGATAAGGAATATTTGAGCACTCTTTGAAAATCTCCCCAGGGAGCCTGTTCCTTCTGCATCGGCTGGACAGGTCCAGAATGCAAGCTGCCCAAATGCGAGCTTTGAAACATGTTAATTTCTTTAACTAACACACACTTTCTGTCTCTCAAAATCCTTGTGATCATTACAAAGATGTAGTTGCAACCCAGTACCAATGCACACGTAGTACTTGTTATAAACATCCCAAATATTTGCATTTACAATAAGATAATGTAATTCGTTATTTGGCCTCTAACTGGTTCTTTCCAGACTTCTTTTAATTTCAGTGAAGCAGGAGTGAATCTGGCCAATTTCTTCAATAGGCCCAGGATCAGGGCCTTTTATTTTCTTCCACAAAGCAACAAGAGAGAGGGGAAAGGATTAATATAAAACAATGAGAAGCTTAGGATTGGGAAATCTCTGCCTCACCGCTGAAGGATTAACCTGCTTTGTTCTGATCTCATTTTAACAGATGGTAAAAATAATACTGCAGCTTGACCAATCTATTTCCATGGAAAAAGGTTTGAAATGAGTTTGAGCTCATGAGATTAAAAGTTTATAAGAGAGTTTGGGTAGCGAGACAAAACATATGAATCACCCAGTTCTTGCTAGTGGTCTTGCTGGAAAACTATCTCTTTCAAGCACAACTGAGCAATTCCCTCCACTACACAAATGTGTTTGGTTTGCCCACTTAAGAATGCTTTCAGTAAGACAGCACGTAAAATAAGTACTGCTACAAGTACGAGCAACTCCAGAAGCACGTCTTGGGCTGGAAGGACAAGCAGACGCTTTAACAAGATCACCTCTTGCTAAAACAGGTGATGATTTGATCAGGTCTCAACAGATGCCTTCTGCAGAAAGACAGCTTGGATTCTAGGGAAATTGGTTGGCAGAGTTCACTGAACAAGACCAGAGATGAACAATGCAATCCTTACCAGCCACTGCAATAGGGAAAACCCCACAAATTCCACTCTTTGGTGAAAACAGTTTTAAAAAGCTACTCTCTAATTAACTGTTGCTAACACCTGTTGCCTGAGCAGCTACCTGAATGCAATCCTGGTTTTAAAGAAGTTCCCTATCTGTAAGAGCAAGAGGCCAAATCCTACCTGCCTTAGGATTCACCTTCACTGAATTATTCCAAGGAATATTTTTACAGAGATCTCCAACTTGATTTAAAGATTAAAAACATTCTATTATTAGCTCTACCTAAAGCTGCGGTCTACTCTATCCATTCAACCTGGGCATTACCTGTACTTTCAGTCTCTCAACCTGTGTTTCAGATCTGCTATCTGCCTTGAAATAAACATACATGGCTTTTTCAAAGCTAAAGACAAGCTCCTTCTTCTCAAGGTGAGTAGAATCTGACCTAAAATGCCCAAGAGTAATACTTTGATAAAACTTGAGCATCCAAATATTTTTCTTAAACATTCCATACCTGATACTTCGAAATACGTTGAAGTGTTCAGCTGTACCTTATGAACTTGCTTAGGTACTTTGCTAAGCCAAGTTCATAGGACAATTAACCTTGATTATTTTCATTTAGTAGAAGCCATAAACCTTTAAATAATTTCACAAATCTGGGAAATAATTATGCTATCAGATAAACCGAAGCACATCAACTCTTCCCTCTAAGTATTAACTACTTCCCCTGCAAAAATCAGCAGAACAGTGAAGAAAATGCTGTGCCAAATGAGGTGTCACAGCAGGACTACGTACACCTCTTTGCACACTTCAAGCGTGGTTCACTCCTTCAGTGCGGACTGTTGGAGGTGGTCACTGTTCCAGAGGACTGACCTCAGAGGGAGGCATCCAGTTTTAAAGCAAGAAGCGCCTTTCCTCTCCACAAAATACATCGCAATTCTTCATTTATTTCTAACATCACCACCTTGACAATGAAGGTACACTGACCTGGATAGTAAACTTTTTTGCCGTCAGTCTTGTATACAACCATTGTAATGAATTCTCGATTGTGTGCAAAGTCATCCTATAGAAAACACAAAAGAAGCAGAGTTTTACACTTCCATGGGATACAACTAACGCTTAAGCAGAATGAAGTATGCATTCTATCATCCCCTTCGATCACCACATCGCTGATATTTGTATTTACTAAGACACCTGATCCAATTCTTAAAAAAAAAAAAAAACAAACCTGAAATATAATTTAACTTAAAACACTTCAGTTATTTCATTACCTTTATGGTGGAAAATATAATTGCCTCACTCAAATTTTTACTCTGGGTCTATTTCAATGATCTTGTATACAATTATGTGTACCTGCTGAATTTAAAATTTATACGTATACATACGTGTACATACTTGAACATGAAAATATAAGCAGTGATAAACCGATAACACACAAAGCTATTGGGAAAAAAAAAAAGGGATTAACAGAAGGTATTACAGAACTCAGAATGCAGAAAATGTAAGAAAAAGAAGCTGGCACCTTATCTGTGATGTGCCTGCTAAGCAGAACCCAGACGGCAGCACCACCTTGTGGACACTGGACCTCTAGCTTGTACTGAGGATTATTGGCCAGGCTGTAGGCGTCCTTCACCGGGCCTTGCTTTGCATCCCAAGTACTGAAAGTAATACACGCACGTTATTAGATAAGTAAGACGCTAATTAGTGCTTTGAAACCTAACTCCAAATCCTACATATATACAGAGCCAGCCATTATCAGTATCAAAGTTACTGACCGCTGATTTGCTGCGGGAATCTGTGACAGTGGTTACACAATACAGTAGTGCCAAAAGAATTTTGTTTTATAAATGACTTTAATACAATACAAGTGTGATAATTAAAAAATGCTAAACACAAACATCTTGGCTGTTGGGTATGGTGACTGCAACAACACAAAGCACAGAAGCAGCTGAGCCATTCGGAGAGCCCAGGCTAGCCAATTATTGCGATGATTGCACACATCAGATTTATAATTAAGGGAAATTAAGGGAAAAATTTCCCAATTAAGGGAAAAACACCTATGCTTTTGTAGCTATGAGACTCCATATATAACCTATGGCTAGTCTCAAAAGCTCGCCAAGTTTTTTCCATCCATTTTTTCATTCAGACATTTTTTTTCTTTTAAAATTTGATCTGTTTTACATCTGGAAAGGTGCCTGCATGAAGTGTTAAAAAAAAATAAAAATCTTCATCAGGCAGCTGGCAGATTTTGCAATAGGGTACCTTGAACTGTCTAGACAAGGAAAATAAGGTCTGAAAAACCAAAAAGTGCTGATGAGTGACTGCAAAGCTTGGCATGCTGGGAACAGAAGTGAATAAAACTATTCTTAAATCCCACTGACCCTCCGGTACCTGCTGCATTATTGACTAAGGTTCAAATTATTGCCATCGTTACCCCACTTTTTATGGCAATTGCCACTGTGCTAGGCATTTCCCTACACAGAGGTACAACAATGACTAATAATATAAGGAAAGACAGATCGGTAAGTAGGTGAGCTTTGAGATTAGCATACACATTACCTCATCGTGTTACATCACCACAGTGTATTTTAGAATTGATTTGAACAAAAAGATGGAAGGAGCCTTTACAGATAAAACTCAACAATTATACTAAGGATGAAGAAGCTTGTGCAGAGCTACCCCACACAGAAACAGTGTGGAAGCTGTGGGAAAGTGCAGTATAGTGGAGTGGAAAAACAGAGAAACCCTTGCTTCCAGAATCTGACACATTTATCCTCAAACTGGGTGATGGAAAGACTGAATGGGATGGGCAATAGGTAGGAGACAGGCATCATGCTCAGAAAAGAATCAGCAGGGAAGGAAGATTACTTATGATAACTACTGGTTAAAAACGGAATTAGTTAAATTAGTCTGACATCAGTGAATGCACCCTGTGAAGGCAACATGCACTGCACAAATGACTTGCAACTGTCCAGGAAAATGAATTCCAAATTAAAGCTAGGTCACTCAAGTACTGCCTGGTGACTGCTTAAGCAAAACACAGACTGATTTCTATTCTGATAGATGAGGGACTAAGCAAAAATTTAAGATTTAAGCAAAAAAATCTAATTTCTGTTCTGACAGATGAGGGACTGAGGTCAGAATCTGGTTACACAACCTTAGGTTCACAGTATCGTCAAAAAAGTCACTGGAGTTTCAATGATGTTACAGTAGTCAAAAACAAAGCCTGGCCTTAGAATTTAAAAGTGTAAAGTCAGGCTCAAGGGAACACAGTTGGAATTCAACCTCTTCAGCTGTAACTGGGAAGAATGGAAGGAAGGAAACACCACATCAGAACATTTAGTCAGGTATTGAAACAAAAGGGTTTTTTGGACCAACCTGTGAATACATGTAGATTCTTTAAAGAGACTTGGGTTCCAACTCAAATAAATAACATCATAGTACTGGCACAGGTCCTCCCAGGCAATCCAGAAAATGCCTAAAAAGGAAATAATGTTATTGTTTCCTTACCAGACACCTTCATTTTACTTGGTTTTCAAAAGTTTCTTGCCAGGCAACTGATGTAGCTTATACAAACCCACGTTTCTGTGAAACTTAGTAGTAACATCTGCATTGCCAAGAAAAAACAAGCTAGTCTCTGCCTATTGTCAGGGACTTTCTGAAGCTGTCAAAATGCTTTTAATTTTCAAGCACTAAACAGAAGGCATGAGAGAATCTGTTGTATTGAAAGATGCAAAATTAGGTGATTCTGACTTGCCTTACCCTTTCCTAGGTTTCTGAAAAAAAATTCCCCAATTCAACAACCTCCTTCTGCAGTCATCCAACACAATCAGGTGTTCAGTCAACATGTGAGTACATTTGAATGTGTTTCTAAGGTACCTCACTACCTACGTGACTTACTTTAGCACCCTGAGTCTGCTTCATCTTTAGCATATTGTCAGACAACTATTCTAATTCTCGGTAGCTCCCCTAATCACAAATCCAGCCATCAACAATGCCTGCAAGCTGACAGATTCCTGATTAAATGAATTCTCAAAAAGGTAACAGCCTTTTAATTCAAGTCTCTGACAGAGGCAGTTGCGGATCTTGCAGCACTTTAAAAAAATGCAGTCAGAATAGCCACATGTTTAGACAACAAGACCAGAACGTAAATCCAGTTAGAAGAAAAACCTCCCTTAAAACTATTACTGTAATTTTATATACATTTTAACTATAGATGTTACAGATGTAAATTCCTCACTGAATGAATCAGTAAATAAACAATGAGCTAATCTTTTATAACTGTCACAAAGCCAGAGCTGCTATTCTTATATTTAAATCAGAAGTTTTTCTTACACATTTGCATGAGGCTCATCATTAAATGCTGTAATTTAATGGTTTTGGCTGCATACTGTTGTCAAAATAAAGTGTCACTGAACAAAAGGTGCCCTTACAGAGATAAGCAAACAGCAACTAGGATGCTATAAAAAAAGAGCAGAAATCTCTCTCTTAACGTAAAATGCAGCTTCTGCAGAATTTTGGAAGTGCCAGCAGCTTGCCCTTCCACCAGCAAACCCACACCAACTTTCCACATGCTACGCTCTGCCGTTCCCTGGAGAAGATGGGACAGAACAATGCTGGGCACCATTCCAAATGGTTTCTCCGGACAGTAACATTGTAGTGCCACTGTCTCCAATTTGGATCTCAATCTACTCTACATACATTCAATTTCCAGCTGTAAAAGATACCTCCAGTGCATAACCTCAAATATAGGCAAGACAAATTTAAATACTGACTACAGTAAGCATGTTGATACATATTCGCAAATGTTGGGGGAAAAAAACCCACAAAAAAAATCTTTTCATATATTAAAAAGCAGCATAACATAGCTTATTGTCAGAATGTTATCTTTGCATTGAATTCCCCCATGCCCAGATACTAAGCAGCACTTAAGCAGAGAGGTAGTTTCTTTTCAATTAATTTGAGCTATATTAAACATTCCAGATTACCTAAACCCCAGACAATCCTGAGATGACAGTTCTATATACAGAAATACTTCCTAAAGTTTTGGCTATTTATTGTTCTTTTCGCCCTCTCCTTATGCTTAAGCATTTCTTTCCACCTTCCTGAAGGGATACACAACAAATATCTACATTATCTGAAAAGATATGACTTTTAAAGCTCTATTACCATTGTCTATTTTCTGAGCTGTTCTGGGGTCAAAGTTCAAGTATTTTTGTAAATCTGGGGTCCAATTTCTTGTGTCATTTTCACTGTACCGTCCCTTCCAACGTAAGTGGCTCCAGGGATTTTTCAACTGAAGAAATCGAAGCCCCTAAAGAAATAAAACTGTTGGATTGATCTTGTCAAGGTAATTTTTCTATTCATATTAACATGGAATATGGACCAATAGCTCAAGGAAATGCAGCATCATTAAGCTTTCTGAATTTCACAATGGAGCCAACATAGACTGTAGAAGCCATTAGAGCAAGAAATCATAGCTGCCCATCGCAGACACAGGTTCCAAACAGGAATCTGAAAACACCTTCAGTTTTACTTGATACCTTATATTCTCTTATATCCAAGACTGCATATGCATGGGTTGGAACCAAACCCCATTTTTCTCCTTCCTCTTCAGACATCACCCCTGTTGCTGTTGTGATAAGGACATCTCCCTTATGAAATCTGTTCAAAAAGAGGTGAAAAATAGCTTAATTAAAATAAAAAAAAAAATTTACAGCTATATCTTTCACTATAAGTAGAATCGTTATGGTAGGTCTGAAGATCAGTATTACAGTTTTGACAGACTTTTGCTGGTTCTCCAGATATACCAATGGGGCATAATAATCAAGATCTTGTGATACAATTAGAAATACCATATCTGCTTGATAAGGATAGCAGATTATTGGCAAAGTTCTAGGGAACTGTGCTGGAACACGGAACGGACTTCCTTCTACTTTTTAAACACTTTTAACTTGCACATTGGTTCCAACATGCTCTTCTTCAACTCTATATTCTGGTTTTCCTCATCAAGAAATGGGCTAATTTTGCTTTTTTTTCTTCAAATGTTATGAAGAATCTCATACAAAATTCCACAATATTTTACTGTTCTGTATTAGGGTCACCAATACCTCAATTTTACTTCTTCCAGAAGCACATGGAAGTTTTACAAAGCACAATTTGTAGTAGTACTGAAACACTATCTGTGGTGCTGGTATTGCTTTTACAGTGGTAACCCAGCTACTACACAGCAAGCATTTTAATTACTTAGGAAAGAATAAACTTCTACCTCTGATAAAGCATTCTGAAAGTACTGTCTTTATTGAAGGCCTGATTGTCAGAGTGCATAGCGATTCTTTCAGGTATCCAACCAGTCAGCGCATGAAGATCTATGTTCTGAAATGCAAGCATTCAAAAGAAATCAGAATAGATATTCCGTCTATAAACGTATGATGGCTGTACACAAAATTTAAGAAGTGCCTTGAAAGAAATCAAGTATACACAAGATACAATATAGCTCTGCACATAAAAAGCTGAAGAATAAGACTATGTTTAAAAAAAACAACAAAAAAACCACATCAAAACTTATTTGATTATTTTAGAACATTTCCAAATGGCATCTCAAAAAAAAAAAAAAGCTGCAAAGAGAACTGATGAAGCAAACTGGAAGTTCAGAGCAATGGAAACATAAGAGAATAACCAGTCGTGCTCAATTCTATGATGTGTTTTATTTATTTCATTGATTCACAGATTTTTAGAGCACAATCTCAGAAGCGCTATTTGGAACCTTGCTATTATATATACATTTTAAATAATTTAAGTTTTACTTCTAAGGCTCAGGGTTTGGGTTGTTTATTCTTTTTAGTATAGCTGACACTGACATGTATTTCCATAAAAAGAGGCTTTAATCTCCCCACTTCATCTCCTTGAAATATATTGCTTATTCCCTTTTCTTTTGCTTTGTACTCCTCAAAGCAAGAGCAGAGACTGTAAAATGCTTGAAGTGTCAGTAACAAGCACTGGTGGGTGGGAACTTGAGGAATTACAAGTACAACACAGCCAGTAAGTAACGCCGGTCATAGAAGGAAGCTATAACACAGATGAAAGCAGAGGGGTGGGAAAGGTGGAGATCAAGTGTTACAAGTGAAGTTGGTTTTCCAGGTAGCAAGTTAGAGGACAACAACGGGAATGAAATACAGCTATTCTCAACAGCTTCTGTAGTCCAAAACAAAGCAGCCCAACACTGACAAACATACATAAAAACGTATGCTACAGTTAGCCCTTATACAAAGACACATTTGTCTCCACAACAATTTTTCAAAATTTGATGATTATCTAATATACCCTCCAAGAATGCAATTATTACACTGACTAGAATGTAAAGAGCAGCACGAAATACAACAATATACTGTTAAAATGTTAAAGAATTTTAAATTAAAATCAGAAGTGCTTCCCAAGTGACAAATGAAGATTATGTGGGCTACTCATTTCAGTAAACCATCCCTCTTTAAGAGAATAATTTGCCTGTCAGTCTAGCTGCAGTGTGATGACTGTTTCTTCAGTAACCATGTTACAAGGAACCCATCACATATTGATGTAAATGAGTGGAACAATCTGATAAACTTTCACAGATCGAAGTAGTTGCTCCCTCTATATACATGTACTAAATTACTAGCCTGTTCCTTTCCTAGCTGACTCCTCTACCTAATGAGGGAGAATTACCCTATTTACTGAATGACAGACTAATTCAAACACATATACTTCCCAACCATAAGTGCCAGTTCTGCAGTCAGAAAACCAAGATTAAGTCTGCCCATCAAGATGTCTTGCTCATTCTATTTTGATGGAATAAATCTCATCAAGTACAGCTAAGCCTATTTGTGAAAGAAAGAAAGAAAAAAATTGCAAGAAACCTGCGAACCCAGGTTTGTCTGATTTCACTAGAAGGAAAATTATTTGACCCAAGATTATCTAAGTGGAATTTTTGCCTCTTAGAAATAATCTGGTACTTACAGAATTTGATCCAGGAAAATCATATCCTCCCATGACCTTCATGTAAGCCTTTTCTATTAGTGATACCCATAATTCATTCTTATTGTTAGAATAAGAGCAGAGAAGTTCCCCACTATGATCAACAGGCAACTGGTCATCTATGATTACCTGTATAAAATAAACAAATGAAAAATTATAATAAAGCGTTTTGGAAGTACTTAAAAAATAAAACCAAGCTCTCATTAATATACAGCTTCTAAGACACAGCCACACCTGACCATCATTCTTATATATGAACATCTCTATCAATCCTGCAGCGGTTTCCCCAACTGAACCAGAAATTCTGTTGCCAGCTCTTACTTCTACTGGTCCCTGATCGGATCAGTGATCTGTGAACATCTCCCTCGCTTTTCCCTATATCTTACTCCTGTAAAACGTCTAAACTCTATTGTAAAAGGTAGCCGCAGAAATGTTCAGTGTAATTACGAGCATAAAAAGTAAAGAAAAGCCTAACAATATTCCTCACCTAATTAGGAAACAGAATATGGGCTGTGCTTGGTAGCCAGCAGCAAAATAAAGTCATTTTTCTATAAGGAAACAAGCTATGTGTCACATCACTTTCATAGTCTCTAGTTCCAGACTTAAATTTCTTCCCTCTGGGAAGGAAAAACAACCCAAAGCAGAAGTTTTGAAAATATTAACATTTATTCTTTAAATTAGGTAGAATATATTCAGCGTTATTACAGATTGTTACTGCAGTATTTACAGTGGTCTGAAATAGTTTCCCAGAACAGATGTTTCTGTTTCACATTGACATTAGTCTGTTACCAATAGAGGCTACCAACACAGCACATTTTCTGGTCAAATCCTGTCTGTGCAGGAATAAATAATCCTTTTCATAGAAAAGCAAACGGCCATTCAACCAAACAACAGGCAGCCATAGGAGATATTTTGGAATGAGTATTAAGAGCAAGGCAAGCACATAAATTATACTTCCCTGAAACGATTCATTCAGATTCCAGAATTTTGTAATTCAAAGACTACCTGACCCAGAGGTTATATCTTAGCAATTAATGGCCTTTTAGCACTTTCCCCTTACTTTTTGGCCCTGTGAATATGACCACTCAACTTTTGAACTCCCATAAACATTCATCAGTCACTTTGATCTGCAACAATCAGTGCTACAGTTAAGTATTATATGAAGAAATAAATTATTTTATGCCCTTATTTATTGCACTGAAAAGAAAATGAAGTTGTTTGTGAGTTTATAAAGTTGTATCATATCTTCAGGTGCTGCTTCTCCTTACTGAAAATCTGTGGTTGAGTTATTCCTCTATGGTCTCATTTCATATTTATACTCTTCCTGGATGTCACCCTCTGTACTTTTTAGTTCTGTAACTTCCTTTCTAAGATGGAGTGGAAAGTGGATTACTTACACAGCTTATTCATAAATATGGGAGGCATATTTTTGTTCCTGTATGATTTTCATAATTCTTTTAAGCCACATAGGGACTTTTCAATGAATTTAAAGTGTGTAAGGCTATTTTCATGAATGCCTGTAGAACAAATGCCTACATATGTTATGTACTCACAACCAAAGTGAATCTCAAAAGGCTTAACATTTAAAAACTACTTTCCAACAAACCTAAAATCTAAAATTTTTGCTATGCAAGCATAGCTTCACAGTGAATCAGAGCAAGTCTTTAAAATATGCAACTTAAACAGTAACAGCATTAAGTCTCCCTGAAATCATTTACCTTTCTAGGTACACCATTGATATGAAGCTTCACCATGTATTTGCCACATGGATTATATTCTGGTTCTCCTTTCTTATTCTGAGGGTAAATTATACTGTAAAAATAAAAAAATAAAAAGGAAATTGTAACATAAATGACTTGGCTGTACATACACGGATAGCGATTAACGTAATCTGTTTCTGGAATTTACACTGAACATATATATATGGAATTTCTGATGAAAGAGCAACCCAAATTCAGTAAAAATGGCAATAATTCAATAAAAATAGCAATAATGTTTAAATATGTACAAAAACATTTGGTTTTAGGCCTTGCTCTTGCTGCACTTCTCTGCTTAATACAGTCACAAAAAGAACATAAGTAGCCTGATTGTTTCTCCAACAGAAACAAGGCAAACAAATTTATCATACTATTAAACAAACGGTATTTACATATCTGTAGTATAAATATAGTATTTGCCTGAATGACAAGTCAAACATCTGAAGAAGAAGAGGGAGCAGAACTCACTGCTCTTGAAAAGAATACAAATTCAGTTCTAATGAGTATAGGTTAAAACAAAAAAAAATAATCCAGGAACAACATTGACACTCTGGTCTGGCAATGGGCACCCGGCAGAGTCTGCCAAACCCAAATTTATCACAGGACACCAGTCGAGTGGAACTGAGATAGTGCTGTTAATATTAATTCTACAATGACATGCAAGATGGACCACCCATTGCACAGTGGTTGGCACAGCAAAGTAGGAAAGTAAACCTCTAAAGCACGATAAGTAAAATTTCTATTAAAAACCAAAACAAACCTTCCAAACTATTTATTAGTCCTCAAAGCATACCTGAGGTTAGACACCAGTGCCTGTATACATATCTATATAAAGCTGACTTCCCTCTCAGAAGTGCTGAAGCCACATGAGTCCCAGGGAGATGAAGGGGAAATAAATGCTAGTTTTTAGTGTGTCCAACTATCATAGAACATAGTGCAAAAGCTTGGTAGTATTAAGCCTGAAAAGATCTTAGAAGAAACACTTACCTTGTGATCAATTTTTTGTTATATCTTCTTTCATATGCCGCACTGATTGCTAGTGATGCCACAAAAGAACAATCTGACACTATTGTCTATAAAAAAAATAAAAACAGTGAGGACATTTATTAATAACTTAGATACTGAGAGACAAGCAAGGTGTGCAGAGCAAAGGACAATCGCCAGTTAGTAATTCCCTTCAAAAGGGAAAGGATTTGAATCCAGAGAAGCAAAGTTACTATTAAAAAGGCAGGAAACATACACTTGCTCAACCTGAGGCACCTACACAGCAAATGAGAGTTAGAATTATTAATGACAATCAGAGGCAAGTGCAGAGACTTCAGCATTCACTCACACTTACTCCCTCCTCCCCAAAATGCACTAATATAAACCATATCCAATGGCATAGCCTATCACTGATTTCAGAACAGCTTGGGCCATCAAAAACTAAGCAAGACATTTCCACTGTTCTCAATGGGCCACTCTGCTTCCTGTCAGATAAATTTTAAAATCTTGCTCATTATTTTTTCCATGCAGCAAATTAAGTGAACAATTTGCTGCATAGTATACCTTGCCTTTTTTTTCATACTAACCTTCCCACTATTTCCGGAAAACAGGATTTTCAGCTGGAATTCAAATTCCTATTTTCACTTCCACTGCTAACACACCTGTTTATTCTCATCTGAAGTGCTGCTATTTATTTATTTACTTCGTCTCACGAGAGCCAAGGAAAGCACTGTGACATGTAGAGATCCTTTTTTGAACAAGGAAGTTTTATATCCCCCACAATAAACTGCTAGCAGCGCACATTTCTCCTTAGGAACTACTTACCTGCTTTATGCTGAAACTTGATACAGTATAAATCATTGTAGGGTTATTTGTTATGTCATCTGGTCTCACCCACTTGGCAAACATGGCTTTCTGTTTGGGGGATAATGGTAACTTCCCACATTTATCACTAGATTTAAGAGAGAGAAAAGCAGAAATAAATCATCAGGAGTTTAGAAAAGCTTTTCATGGTATATATGTCTGATAGATGGTGCAAAATACGTGCAGAACAATTACACTGCTTTGTATAGGAACTGTAAAACAATTTCAAAGAACACTACTGCTAAGTTTGTGATTTCTAAGGAAAAAAAGCAAAAATATTAAAAACATGAAATAAAAGCCAAACGCTTCATTCATACAGGACTGAACAGGAGAATGGAATTCCAAAAAGCCACCTACACCATCAGAAACCCAAATTCTTCACTTTATTTCAATACGATGAAAAAAGGTTCTTTAGTCCTAAAATATCGAGCCTTGTCTGATTGACAAGCCTTGAGTGGGAGAAACAAACAACAACCAACGAACCCCAAGTGCCCTTTTCTATTATGGCTATGTAATCTTAATATACTGTTATTGTTCATGAATGAAGGTTTAGCAGTTACATATCACTCTTCCTCGGAATAGTCCTTTATGGAGGAAACAGCTACCACCTTCATTTTACAGGTAACTGAGGCCCAGGGAGCTAACCTCATTAGCATACAGGAGAATCAGGAAATGGACCCAAGCTGCCACCTCAGTCTAAGACTCAAAAAAGCCAAATAGAGTGTTGTCCTGAAGACAACTGCAAAAGGAGTGTAGAGCAGGATCAGCTTACATTAAAGTCTTAAGATCAGACTGGCAGAAGGAAGTTCTAGTATTTAAATATCTGTCTGAATTACGCTTAAAAGCCTACTTAAACAATTTTAGACTCTGAAAAAAATCCCACAGAAATACTAAATATGGGAAAGATTTGGAAATAAAAACAAAAGTTCAGTAATTGATTCACACTTACGAAAATGGCATAGGGAAGGCAAAACGTTCCCTAAGATCAACACTCATGAAAGGTACATATTCAATGCCATTAATTTTTGAAGTCTTCCTGCAAGTCATAAGAAAAAAGAAAAAAAAAAAATATAGTTACAAACTTATCTATCATTTTTCAAAGACTAAGTTCCAGAAGGTAACAACAAAATTAGCTTTTAAAAACTCACAAGACAGTGCTTCTGAAAACAAGACAACTTCCTCTTGAAAATGGAACAATCACGGTATTTATTCATGTTTGAAATGTGCAGTACTTGATGGCTCAGTCACTAATCGTTTTATGGGGAGGAGGAGGAAGGTTGAAAAACTTAACAGACAATGCATTTTATTTTTCTTTTTTAAAAGATATATTTGATAATTTTCAAAATTCACGATTTAGGCTAAAGGTTTTATGGATTATTTGTAGATTTTTTTTTTTGTAGGTGGAATAAGCAAAGCAAAAGGAACTGGATGTAACAGAAATCACAGTCCTACAAAATATTACACTTCCTCAATTTCCAGTGAAGTAGTAGTTGTATAATCCATAAAACCTTCTTTGTACCTTGGCTTCTCAGAGCCAGATCTTTCATGAACTCAGTCAGATAGTTTGTATACAAATTACAAAAATAACATTATGAAAAATAATCCTGACAGTCAGTTACAAGAAATTGTCTTCTCAACACAAACTAGGAAAGTATGCTCTGTGAGTAAAAGCCATTAATTACATTACTGTAGAGAATACAAGAATTTATTAATGTGTGGGTAACACCAGCAATAGAGTTTGTTTATTGATCTCATGCTTCAGCTGTTTCAATCTACTGTGTAAAATGCACAAAGGATGTGAGCACAAATAACATTTTGGAAAAACTTGTCTTCAACTTACCTGAGTACTTCAATCTCCTCCGCAGTGTATCTCTGACCTTGAGATTCACTAGCTTGTACTGCTCTGATTGTCTGTGGTTTATCATTTAGAGAAAAATCAGGTCCCAGTGGAAAGAATGTTCTGACTGGCTGATTTGGTTTAGCTGCAGTTGACTTCTCCTTCTGAGATGACTTTGACAGAGATTCCTTCAGTGCCTCTGCTCTAAAGCAAGTAAACAAAATGCATTTTTACAACAATGATAAAAATATAGTTATGGTTCAATTACTGATTTGCTTCGTTTAGGTTCCCATATATGTTAAATTGAATGAACAAATCCCCAAGTTGACCAACACCACTCTTCTTCAGAAAAATCAGTTTTTGATGCCAGTACTTATTTATTTTCCTGTTCCAGAATCAATTAAAATACAGCATTTCCAACTCATATATAAGCTACTTTTGGCAGAACTCATTAGATTTTTGTTCCCTCTAAATTATGCTAATAGGAGAACTTGCGCGAGTGCTCATTATTCGGAACTTCAGAACAAGACCACTGAAACACAGAACTGATTTGCATCCTCTCATACCTCCAGGATTTAATTTGTCTAGCAGCTACAATAGCAGTAAAAACCCACTAGCATTCTCACAACCCAGAATTTCAACTGCTTCAAGACTGTGTATTCAGGAGCCATCTTTTGTTGTTGCATTAATCTGCTGGATAGGCACATGTATGAAAAACGTGGGTCTTTTTTTTTTTGAACACAGTCTGAGAAGTGCTGACGACCAGTTTATACTGAGACTTAGCCCCACATAGTCCGTTATTTGCCATCATACAGCTGAAGAGTCACATTGAACTTACACTTGTGTAACTTGTTTCAGATGTAGACTCCATTCCATTAGATCTACCCATACAAATAGACTGCTACTGTCGAGAGAAGTATTTCCCAGTTTCCAACTGTCTTCCTTATGAAGGGATGCTAACACCCTGACTTAGTCCCGGCCTGAATTCAGCATTTTTATACAAACCAAACATTGTAGTATAGTACTCTGATTTGTATCTCTGAAGTAGTGCATTGGTACTAAAGAATGCACAGCCCTTTCCTAATTCTGCATGTCCCAAGATTCCCAGAGGGTTGGCACAACAGCTACTATATTCAGTGGTACAGCAGCCAGCACCTATCTGCCAGGAGAACTCGACAGGAGCTCATTCTACCCAGAATCCATACTCTTTGCAGTAGAGAACAGACACGCTAGACTGAGAATCCAACTCGGAGAGTGCACTTATCCCCTGACAGCAAGCATTTTGCGAATGTTGGCAATACTCACCTGTCCAGTGCTTGTCGAGCCAGCTGTTTCAGTTTTGACTGGGGGCCTGCTTCTGAAGTTTCATTAGCCTTAAGTGCAAAATAAAAGAAAAAGCTACGCATCCAAAAAACCCACAGATTTCATAGGTTCAATTTGTCAAATTCCACACTTACAGATCACAGCAAACAGTAACTAGCTATTTTTTTTACAGTTTTCTTTTGAAACAAGCAAGTATGTTCTTTAAAAAAATCTCAGCATAAAAAGCAAGCAAATATAATTTTGCTGTTCTAGTGAACGTTCATGGAACAAAAGTGGTATTTAAAATTCTTCAGTGAGGGCAACATTGTATACACAAAAAATCTGCCAGAAGAATTAACCATATTAAAACAATACCGGCAGAGAGAAGACAAAAACAAATGTTAGGTATACTACTGAGTTTAGATGTGTTCCAATTCTTTTTCCCAAATGAGTCAAAAATAGTCATGGTAACTTAGGAAAAAAATAAATTTGAGTGTTTACTTTCATAAAACAGAAACAAAGATGATTGCTTGCAGGTTAAAAATCTTGTTCTTGCACATCTAAGGCATAAAATAACCTATGACGGGAACAAAACAGATTATGAAGAGTGCTAACTTCTGTTCCCAGTTGGGAGGTTAGCTATGACAGTTTACGCATACAACCAGTTTATGCTTTTGTTTTCCTTACAGACGAAGCATAATTACTGCAGCTAAGCAATCTGCAAGAGGCACAACATGAGGTGTGGCTTCTCCCAAGACACCCACAAGCAGGTTTCAGGTTCTAGCTTTGTACCTTGAGCGATTCTCCCAGGTCTGCTAGACCAACTGAGGAAACAAAAGGCAAGCTACTTTCACCCCAAGAAACAAAACCAGGAACGCCCTCGATAAGCAACTATTTTCATTTGAAAATTAATTACACTCTGGAGTTCCTGGTTGGAAAGACTTTCAAAGGTGTATGAAGGTAAGCAGTGGAGATGCACCAGCACACTCATCCAGGAGTCAGCTACAGAAGAGGAGGAATGGCTGCTCTCTGAGTGTTTTAAAGGTAAGAAAGAAACAAATCTCTCCACCTGAATATACTGAGAAGAAAGACAGAAGCAAAGCTTCGAGATAGCAGAGTTCCTTCAATCTTCTTTCATCCTGGGAAGAAGGTACTTTTTGATCACCCTGAGGGATAAAGCCTACAGTCATCTTAAAATGATATGCTAGTCAAGATTAAAAGAAACTTCAGTAGTATCTGTACCTAACGAAATATCTGATAAAAGCAGTTATTGATATGAGATAATTTCAGCCTAACTTCAATATACATAAGTAATATTTGCATGCACTGACACAACAGAAGGAAGAACACAGCAGAGGAAAAACACTATGCTGCCGCAGTAAATTTTATGTAATAGACTGAAAATGTTCTGCTCCAACAGCTCAAGTGGAAAAACTAGAGCAGTTCTAACTCATCTGGTTACACTGTATCACCAGGGTTTTTTAGCCTACATAAAACCAGTTTACAGAATTCAGAGAAAAGAAGATTTTACTCTAGCATGTAGCAAAAGTAACATTCCCCTCCCAACAACCCACATATATTTACATTAAAAAGGGGAAAGAAGGGAAAAATAAAAACAGACTTGGTGGAGTTACATTATGATGGTGAGCTCTTCCTGTAATGAGTTAGTTAAGGCAACTGGATTTAAGGGAAAAAAGCAGTACCTGTAATTATATTCTCCATTATTTATGTAATGGCCAATTCATCCTTATTAATTTCAGTGTGAACTGAATTCACTTGTAACAGCTTCAGTGTTGGGCACTGAGTAATCCATTAGTGTTTTTACTAGTTTTGGCACCAGTAGACAGTTATGTTTTCAGAAAGTGTTACACAACAAAATTTTCCTTAAATTACTTCCTTTAATGTAGTCAGAAAGTAATATAGCTGAAACATTAGCAAGTCATCTTCAGTTTTAACTGGTATTAATTTCTGTTTTAGTGTTGCATTTGCTCCAGGGTAAAAATTAACATGAAGAAAGTTCCAGAATATTTCTAGTTTTTAGTATAATCCAGTTCAGGAAAAACACATAAATCACAAATCCCTGTAAATTTACAGTGTTGAATAGCAACATAACAAAGACTGGAAGAAACACTAAAAACACAGTGGAAAAAAAAAAGATTAAAAAAATAGTGTTTAGCAATACAGGTACTCCATTTTTAAGCCAACCTTTAAGGGTCAGTCACTTGTGTAAGTGGAAGAATTTCTTACCATCACATAATTCCACCAAGTTAACCTGTAGCTTAACATACTGTTTTCAAACAGAGTTCCACCGCTTCCGTGTACAACTCTATAGCTTCTTCTGCATTGCCTTTATCATCTTCATCAAAAGCTTGCGTAACTAGGAAGCGAGCACGCTCCAAGTCCAACTGCTGTTTTGACTTCAGAGGGTCTGTGTTCTGTGACTGAACTGAATGAAAAATAAAGTATTTAGCTTTCTACAGCAGCAGATGTGCAAAAACATCCTTAACACGGTACTAAAACACTAGCAGTTCTAATCAGATGGGTAATATCTATTTCTTGGTTGGAAACCAAACTGTTCTAAACTTCGCTAAAAACATCTTTGCAAGGACAAGAAAACCCCACCACAAACACCCCCCAAAGCAGAGATACACTCTCACGATATTTCACATCAAATAACGTAAATATAATCTCTTTCATACTACACTATGGACAAGGATGTTTAATTATGTAAAATAGTACGTTGTTTGTGAAAACATATCACCAATGGTAATATACAAGTTCCTTAGGTGTCCGTCTCATTTCATACCCCTATTAATCACCTGAAGGAGAAGATGGAGTGCACCTTCAACAAAGCTGCAGATCCCACCAAACTGATTCACTCAAGGGCACAGCTGCTATTCAAAGCGACACAGACAAACTAAAGGAAGGCGCTGACAGGAACCTCGGGAAATTTAACCAGGATGAATGCTATGCCCTGTGCCAGGGACAGACTAGCAGCCTGCAGGGCAGAGCTCTGCAGAGAAGGGCCTGGGGTCCTGGGGGACACCTGGGCAAGCCCAAGCCAGCGATGAAGGCTAACAGCACTCTGGGCTGTGTCAGCGGCAGCACGGCCTGGAGATGGGGTGGAAGCAATCACTACCCTCTACTTGGCACTCAGGAGACTGTACCTGCAATACTAATCTTGGGTCTCTAATGATGGTTGGGAATGGAGGACTTGGTCTTTTGAGAAGAAGCTGACGGAGAAGGGTTTGTTCAGCCAGGAGAGACAGCTTTGAGGGGACCTAACAGCAACCTGCCAGTAACTGCAAGTTTATCAAGAAAATGGATTCAGGCTCTTCATCAAGGTGCAAAGAAAGTGAATGAGAGCCAGTGGCTATGAACTGAAACAGAGGAAAATCCAACTAAATATATAAAAAAATAAACCACTAGAAAGACAACTGCACCTTGGAACCCAGGACCAGTGGCACAGGAAATTTCTGTCCTTATGTGTTTTTAGGACCTGACTGGACATGAGCAATCTGTTCCAAAAATCAATGTTTACCCTTCCTGCTTTGAGCAGGAAATTGGTCTATAGACTTCCCAAGGTCTCTTTTTGGCCAAGCGATTCTATGACTCCAACTGATAATAATAGCAGGTATGTGAAAGAGTGAGATTTTGGTCTAAGCACAAACACTGAAACAAGGAAACCTTTATGAGAGCACAGACCTTTTTGGCCCTGTCAAAGTTGGTAATTCTACATAATACCAGAACCCACTTGCTTCAAATCCATCATGCAGCTGAAGTTTAGACGCAAGTTTTGATTTGTTCCTCATTAATTTTTGTTGCCAAATTTAACTACTTCCTCAGGTTTGCTCTGCAGATGTGGTTCCTCAGAATATTTAAAGGGAAAGAATACCCACACCCAAGTCTTTAGGAAGTAAGTCTCTGCTTCATTTCTGATGTAATAGAATTCAACACACTGATGTGCTCATTGTATTTGTGGTCCTTCACAAAGGACAAGAAAATTACAATAATGAAAAAAAGAGCAAACATCATCGATACATATTTCACAGCACCAAAAGGCTTTCCACTCAATTAACTTAAGCAGAGGTTTAATTAGAAAGCTCCTTACCCACCTGCTGAATGGAGAGCTTGAACTCTCTCCAAGTACTCATTTATTTTTTCTTGAATATTTTCCAAGTTGGACCCTGCCATCCCAGCGTAAATCAGAGCTTGTGCAGCTTCCTGCAGGGAGAAGAATTTGAGACAAAGTTAATGTTTGCTGCCTAGAAAATTACTTTCCATAAACAAAGGGCCTAAAACAGCCATGAGTTGCATGAAAACAAGCTCCTACATCTGAAAAAAAAAACCAGACTCAGTGGCTGCAGGGCAATTCTGCTGGAAAGAACCAGTTTCAAGTTATAAATGAGATCACATTCAATTTCTCACACATGGGACAACCTATAAGACTATGAAAAACCTTTTGAGGTTCTATAAGGCCAGATCTTAGGCCTGTCCGTATAGTAACGCATGGAATTAGGAGATCTTAAGTACAATTTTTCAAGCATGCAGTGAAATCAGTTAAGTAAAGCCCACAAACCACAAACTGCCTTTTACATTTAAAGCTGCAGATTTAAGGTTAGGAAAATAAAAAAGGTACTCACTATTTATTTGCATGTACTCTGGTAATGAAGTAAACCAACTTAAAAAGCTTTTCAAAATCAAATGTATGTAATCTTGGTTTAGAAAATCTTTTCTTTTAGTATTACTCTCATCAAGCTATCAAATCTGGGAAGTCTACAAATGTTAAGTTTCCTAGTTCCTCAAACTTTGTTTTTTAAAATGTTTGTATGTACACAAAACAGTGGATATTGATGAAAGTCTGCTTCCAGGAGGGAGCACAGTACGTTATCCACATTAAGGCTTTTTCCATGCTGCACAAATCTATTCAGAAAAAACACTTTCAGTTGCATAAGCTGTCTATTCATTCACTAAATTTATGAAAAACATGTAAGGTTTGGCAGGGTTATAATAAACAGTCAGAGCTGACATAGTCTGAGAAGCATATGGAGAACTGAAATTTGTCACTCACAAAAAAAGAGGATAAAAACTTTATTTTGCCCTCATTATTAGCATGGAAAAACCTCCACACTTTTGTGACAGTGCTCGTCTTCCCAGCAGCAGCAGAAGAGAGGAGGCGTGTGTAGCAGGCTGAGTATGTAGGAAGCAGAACAGTAACTAGAGAGCTGCTCCACAAAGATGGTGCTCAGAGAGGCTGCTCTGCATCGGGCAAGCACAGAGCCGTGGCCAGACAGTCTCTTGCATGGTTTATGGCCATGATTTTTTTTAAAGCATAGCAGTTCTCTCCCATAAACATCTGCTCAGTTTGCCCAAGCTTAAAACTGATCACAGCCCATACATGTTATCAGGATAAATTTTCACTGACAAGCATCACAGAACCAAGTCTTGCAAACTCCCTGTCAACATCCATCACCATATTACATCACATAAAATATCTACAGCAGCAAAAAGGTAAACAGAAGTACTGTTCCATTTATAGGTAGCAATTAACTACTGTTAAAGTCTATTATACAACTTTTTTTTTTTTGGGGGGGAGAAACGTCCACTACAGATAATCTGCTCAAAGGATGTATATATCTTTCCATGACATACCACAAGTAGAGTGACAAAACAGGTGCTGTATCATAACGATAAGTTGTCTACATACGATGCAAAGAACAAATGTGGATTTTCAAACCAGTGCTGCAAAACCTATGCATAACTGATGCTGCTTCTGTGATTTCAAGCACAAGTGTTTTGCCTGGGTTTAAGATGCGAACATAATGAAAACAGTCTTATAAGCGAAGCCCCTAAAGCACTGAAGTAGTTGACCAACTGCCTGGAGAGCCAGCATGCCAACTGTTTCCAGTGACAAGACGGACGTGCAATTCCGAGTTAGTGCTTGTGATCTCTTCAATACCACTACTGTTCTTTGGCAGGAGTAGTGTGCCACAGTCACACCAAGCTGTTTGACTGCTGGTCAGCAGTCAAACTTAGCAATAGTCTTGAGAGCAGTTTTGCTGAAGCGAACAAGTGCCCAAATATACTTCTGACATTTCTGCAGAGCACCATTAGCAAGTTACCCTAAGCTGGCTCACAGGCAGCCCTCCTCTGGGGATCTATCAAAGCTACATGTTAGCAGGAGCTGACAGCACTTCCAAGCCATAGGCAACAAACAGACCTGTTCGAATTGAGTTCCTATCGGCAAACTGTAGTAATTCCCATTCTTCATCCTTAAGGTCAAGTTCTTGCAGAATCCAGTACAGCACCCAAGCTTTCCCATACACTTAGTAATTGCGCCAGTGGGCTCTGAACTGCTTAGAGCAGTTGGTAAGAAGGCTCGTGATGGGATGCAGCTTATTTCCACTCTCCTAAGAAATGCGTAAAGTATACCCAAAATACTAGATGATATTTTGTAACTACTTTTGTTTAATCTAACATTGACAGTGATCCTTCAGGCAACATTCAGAAAATCAAACCTATCCAGGCTAAGTCATACATAAAGAATTCTGCTTCAACAATATCTGCTGAGTTTGATCTCACTCCTCCTGATCACCACAGGTTTGAACGCCAACACCTTCCCGTATAATCTGTTGCAAGAGTCAATACCTAATCTTGGCCTGTTAAGAGTCACCCGACTGAATACCAAAAATCTTATCTACAGTTGCGATTCAAAGCTTTCCCATTACATAGCAGTGTCCATAATCGTGCTGCTATGTGGCCCAGCTTTTGCATGCCAGAAAACTCCGTCTAGATTACACTCTTGGTCATGTGTAGCTTGAACTACATCAAGACTGTCAGGGATACATTTTTGAACTTAACAAGAGTATCACCCGTACACAGCAAGTGAAAAAGATTTTCCACGCAGTGTACATAGAGTGATTCCACGCACACAAGAGCGATTACTTGCACAAAAAGATGGTTTTCTTCTGGAGAGCATTTGATAATTTCTAACAGATGTACTGAGAAATGCACTGTAATAAGTAGTACTGCACATAGCTATCAGACCATACACACACACACTGTTGCTGATAAGCACAGTGTGGTATGATTATGGGTAACTATAACTTTGGAATATATATACTTTACATACACGAACTTAGCTCAGCCTACATTAACAAACAGGCTAAAAAAAAAAAAAAAAAAGAGATAGTCCTCTTGCTATCCTTTCACACTTACATGCATAGGTCACCCTGATAATAACACTATGCTCTTCATACTTTTCAAAGACACTTAGTACTCATGAAGTAAAAGGCCAACTGTAGAGCTCTTAGCAAGTTAATGGAAAAGAATTACTTTGGTAGGATAACGGAATATGTGCAATTATTACTGCAATAAGGACAAACAGAGGCTTCAAAGAAACCCCTTCTCGCACATAAGAAGCAAAGCCAATGGCATATGGAACTTTAATGTAATTTTGCAAAACATAAATCCAACAAAACAAGACAAGCTACATGGCGCAAAATACATAATGGATGCACAGAAGCCACTAAATACCAGCAGTAAGCCTACAGATATTGAACAAGACGCTGAATCAACCTTATCGCACCCTCAGTTACAGCAACCTGAAGCCGTATTGAAACAGTAAAAGTGGATCCCTAATAGGAAGACTATTCACAGGTGGTTAAAACCGTGTCACTGAAGGCTTGAGACCTGAAGCTAGCTTACTGCCGAGCACCTTGTATTTTGCCACGTAGTTCTCTACTTATTCGACGACTGGTTATACAACAGAGGTGCTTCCAGCTGCACATTTAAGAGCTGCAGTATGCTCTCCAAAGTGCCCAGCGCTTACATCTCCAACGCAAAACCGAGCGGTCCTCGGGGCCTGGCGGGGAGAGGGAAGAGGCCAGGAGCGAAAGCAGAGAACCGGCGCCGCGGGGAGGCTTCTAGCGAGGTTCCGAGGAATCCTCCCGAGCAGCAGGGCGGGGGGCCGCCTCCCCAGCAGCTGGAAGCAGCGCCGTCCCCAGCTCCGCGCTGCCGCGGCTGCAGCCCTACCCCCACACCCGCCGGCAAACAGCGGCACACCGGCAGCGCTCGGTCCTACCTTAAAAATAAAACGCGTTTCGCAACCCGCCCTGACGGACGCTGCCTCTCCCCGGAGACCGACAAACTTTTGACGCGCACGCCCGGCCTTCCGCCTCCTTCGCGGCGGGAGCCGCCACGTCTTCCCCGGAGGGCGAGCGGTGCGGCCGTCCCCGGGGCGCCCCTGCCG
>VXAK01015741.1:324-98259 GCA_013399435.1 Arenaria interpres
AAAAAAGCAGCAAGGTACAATGGCATAACCCAAATCCAGTCTTCTGCTACATCAAGTCTTTTGACAGGTCACCATATGCCCCAATTGCTCATTTCCAACTCATTCCATGCCAGGCCAGTTCGAGCCACTTAAAATCATACAAGGGCGGCACACAGTTTAAGAAACACATCTTAAGCTCAAACATTGGCTTATTATTTGGAAATCGTTCATCCGTACAGCTTTGTAAGACTTACAAAAGAACACAAGGTGAAGGTAATCGAGAGAGGACCACCAGACGTAGTTATTTGTGGTATTCATCCTGAAAAACGTTTAGCATGTTCTCGTTTTCTGTGGATTTTAATAACAGTAAATGCTAGCAGCAGAGAGTTAGAGCACATGGTCAGCAGAGGAACAGTGAAACAAATCCCACGTTTTATACATTAAGTTAGATTTCAACCTAGGTGAAGTACTTTTCAGGCATTATAACATCATTAGCATCACTAAATTTAAAAGCTGGAGTTACTGCTAACAGATTACAGAAGCGACTTTGAACAAGCTACCAAGCTATACAGTTTCGAAAAATTTTATAGCCAACTTCTGAATGCTAATCTTTGAGAATACCTTTTAAATTTATCTCTAAAGGAGAAGATCAACAGATACAGCCTGCTAAGGTACAGATATTTGAAGATATTCAGGAACGTAGCAATAGAAATTCCATAACTAAAATACTTATCTACATTTAGCCTGAAATCTTACACAAACAAGATTTATTAAATGATTTACAGAGTGACCATCCTAAAACTAAAGTATCAGAAAGCCGGTGCAAGACAATTCTTAGGCTGCCAATGTTGAAAACAAACTGCACAACCAATATGTGAGACAACAATAAAAATGGATTATAAAGTGATGAGACAATTACGCAGAGACCAAATGTGTCAATTGCAATTCAAATAAAGACAATCTGGACACCACATTAGGTTTGGGAAATCACCAATTCACTCACTGCCAATTTCTTTTTAATTAGGAGATCTGCCTGGCCTGGCACCTCTTTCCAATTCCTTGCTAATTCAATAATGTATTTATTTATTTCATGCTGCAGATACAGCAATCAATTACAAACCCAGGATTAAGTCCACAGTATTAACATTATACAGTATTTGGTCTTGACATTCATAGATCCAGATGAGACCAAGTTTCCTGGTTTTTTATTAGTGGCCGCTTCCCAGACTGCAAATCAAACAGTTCTGGTTTGCCTTACCTACTTAGGACTTTTTCTTAACTCACAGCAAACTGGGTTCCTACTGTCAAATTTTAAGCTTTACCTTCTTTCTGTCTCTAAGTTGAGAAACTGAAGAGGCTAACTTTACACAGGAGTCTTCTACAGTCTAGGAGTTCTATATCCACCCAACTCCTCAGACTGCCCCCTTACTGCCCATTCTGCTCCAGCATTTGAGGACCATTTTTCCCCCATCAAATATACTTCTCATGTTTATAACATTACAATACATCCTAACATAACCAGAACACAAATTATCCTGAGTAGGTCATTAACATCTCATTCTTTGAACTGAAAGTAGGTTCTAAATTTTATCCCTTTCTACCCAAAATTACCTTGCAAGTTGAAAAACACTCAGAAATACCCACATAATCCTTCGCTTTATATCATGCGTTTTAGCTGCCTGAAAACTGGAGGCTACTAAAAAAACCAAAACAGGGACAGTTCTTAATGCAATGCTAAAACAAGGAACACAAGAGCCCAGCCCTAGTATGGACATACACATTTTTATTCACATGGAACTTATACTATTACAAATATGACATCATACTTTGTTTCCTGCTGGGATACTCTTGCACAGATATATCAAGCCTGTGCTCTGCCAGCACCAAAACCAAAATCAGCTGCCTGATCCCTGACAAAAAAGGAAGAAAACTCCAAATACTTAGTAAATAGATGTTGAAGTTGTATAATTTAAACTCCCCTCCATCAGACTACAGTTTTAGAGGCACTGTTTTAATAAACCTTGCTGTAGAAAACAGAATTTAAATATTTTATTTATGACTGTATGTTCCAAACTAAGGGTGAAAGGGAAAAAAACATGCACACCTAAATATAACGGGTAATTTACTGTGGAAAAAAACATACAAAAGGAAAATTTTTAACTCCTGTTGTACAATTTGTTTCAGAAACATGTTAACAATGTAGGAAAAAAACCCTCAATGCCATTTATAAGGCTAACTCTTGCAGGCATGTTCCAAGTCCAATAAAGAAGGTTAATGCTACAATGGCAGTCAGAAACATGCAAGTCAAAACACAATCTAGGAGGAACAAAGCACCCCATACAATCCAAATTTCAGCAGCACTAAATAATATCCCACCTGTCAGTATGTCAAACAGCTTGGCGTGTTTCCATTACAAGACAAAAGTCACTTTTGTTTGTGTGTCAAATGTGCTCTGAGCAAAAGGGAAAAAAAAAAAAAAAAAAGAGAAAGAGAAAAGCTTTTCGAGATTAGAGACAGTTCCGAGAGGTTAAAAAAAAAAAATCACCAAGCAATAAATAACAATCATGCTTACCACCTTTGTGTTTGTGTTCAAAAATAGCGTTTGGTCAGCCAGATGTTACAAATATAGTTACAAACACACGTAATGAACAAATTTAGACATCATTGATGCATGGAAGATAACACAGGGTGGAACATACCCTGCAACTTAAAAAATTATCTGCAATTTACAAATGAGATCCAAAGAGAAATGTTTGTACGTTAGTACCTCATGTTTTCCATTTCTCTAAGAATTTTTGTGTGCTGATTTATATTTTTCCTATGATCAGGGAAGAGGAGAGGGAAAGAAAGAGGGTGGACAACATGACCTAGTGTTGCCTTTTGATTGCCTAATATAATTTCACAAAATAAATTGATTTTTAATTTTTTTTTTTTTAAATCATCTGTTCCATTTATTTTAAACACAAACGTTGAACTTGGACAAACAGTGACATAGCAGATCACTTTTGTCTCAATACAAGATGAGGTGCCTTATGAAGGAAGCAGACAGTCTGTCACTGGTTTTAAAACTCTTGGTTTAGTACACTCTCTAGCAATAACAATAATTACTTTATTCCAGAGCATAGGCTGTCAGACTACTTGGTTTGGGGGACAAGAAAAATCAGAGTTGGAAAACGCAAATGGAAAGATAGATGGCAATATTTTACCATTCCGTCCCTGGACGTCAAAGAACTTTGCCGCTGTGAATTACAAGCCGTCTCATCATGGGAGACAAGCACTATTTAATTATGACAGTCATTCCTAGTAAGACGACAAAAGCAGCCCCCATCCCAAATTCACTGCATTACTTTACAATAAGGAAAAAAAAATAACCACAGGAGAACACAACAGAATATTTAGACTTGCAGGAAAGCATTTTAAGTTACCAAAAAGTTTACTACACTTGGGTTATCCTTGAATAACCAAGATTCCTGCATTTCCTCTGTGTCATTTATCTCAGCCATAAATTCCCAGATGAACCTCAGGGGTTTTTCAACTTCAGCTGAGCCTGGACCCCCGGTAAAGAAGCGGGGAGAAGGACTAACAGCTCCCTGTCCAAGAAGCCTCTGCAAGACCCAGCAGAGAAGCCACTCACACCACTACAGAGGTCGTGCCTCACAGCGCTACACGTAGGGCTGCAAAAATGTGCAACATCAGCAGGTTTTCAGAGCAGCCTAACTTATACAACGAACCTTTCCCGTGTTTCAAGCAGCTATCTTAAATTGTCCTTAATATGCTTTAACTAATTCCATAAATTTATCACGGAAGCATAATCCAGAATCTCACCCAGCAAGATACATAGGCATTAAGCATCTTTGTAAACACACTGACTGGTATGAACCTTTCCAGTTGCCTACTTCAATTCTTAGATCAACTTCCCTCTCTAAAAGACTATTCTATGAATTTTAGGTAATATTTCCTCTTGCTGTTTGAATCACTTCTGGGTGGTTTCTGGTACTGGGATCAAGATTCAGAGTGCGAGATTCACAGAAAAATATTATCTTTTTATTTGTGGAAATGAAAACTCACAAAAATACATAATCAAATGAACTTTGGAGTACTGACTTCACTCAACAGAAAACTGAGTAATAAACAAACCTGAGATAGTATTTAACATTACCGCAAATAGTCTGAAGTGTGTTAGAGTGAAGATAAAAATGCATTAAAAAAAAAAAAAATCCTAGATCCTATAAATAAGAAGCCAGCCATGCACAGAAAAATGTCAATTTAACACAGTTAAAATACACAGTTTTGGCACATTCTTAAAGCATCTACACCTGGATAGTGGAGAGTGTAAAATATGAATCATAACATACTATGTAGTATTATGCAAGAAAGCATGGCTCAATAACACTGGTACGTAACCAACCAAACCCTTTAACCTTTTTAGCTGGATGTTTTGCCTAGAATATTTTCAGAACATTGGCAACCAAAGGAACTCTTCTGAAAACAACTCAGTGACAAATACCCGATCTCACGACTTCAGCTCCTGTGCAAAGGCGGCATGGGGAAGTCAGGAGGATGGCTATATCCAATGGCAGCCACCAAATGGCAAGTCAAGATGCTTTCACCTACTTAAAAAAACAAAGCTAAAAATCCTCTTCTTTACATGAATCAACGTAGAATTCAGGCTCAAAAGCAAAGCCAACGTTCTTTGATTCTATAATTGCTGCAAAAGAGCTAAATCTATGGCTGTTTTATTTTATTTTTATTGTTGTTTAAGATCAGTGGGCATCTAACTCATATTGCTAAAATAGACGGAAGGTATTAGGAATGAATGAGATCAACTACCTCATAAGGGAAGTAAAAACATTTAGTCCATTCAAAAAGAAAATGGCAAAGATTCAGAAGATCTTGACAGACTGATTAAAAATAAGTAATTCATGTCCAGAGCAGAGTAGCCTTTGTGAAATTAATCTCATCTCACAGGGGTCTCAGCCAGAAGGAAAGTTCAGCAGTTCTGGAATTCAGACTTCAAATCAGAAGAGAAACTCCTATAGTAAGACACAATTAAATTGCATTAAAATCTACTTTTTAAAATAAACCGTCACAAGTTTACTTGCATACTCTTTCTTACATAAGCACATGCTCTTTAATTAGAAGGATTCTAATTCTAACAGTACTGTGATCATCACAGGAGACAACACTTCTCAAAAAAAAAAAAAAAAAGGAATAACATACTGACATCCTAAGTCAGGAGGCAGGCAAGTTGGTAATATAGTAGTTTCAAAATAAATTTAAATGGCTTTATGAAGCATGTTAGTCTTCCTATGTCTATATCAAATCATATATTCACCACATGTTAAAAAAAAAAAGCGAGAAAGTGAAATTCCTCACCCTACAAAGGTCATTGCAAAAGAGCATGGTGGGAGGGAGGGGAGGGAAATCAGAGGAAAAAGGGGAGAGCTCGTAAAATGTTTAAGGTTTAAGGAATGACACTGGAACACATCCAAGATCAATCTCCATTCAATTTCATAATTTTTGGGACAAGCAGCAGGTCCTTCACACTGCATGGAGTAAGATCAAGAAATGCCAAGAACAACAGGCATAATTCTTTCAAGATCATTCCATCAGGATTTTGCAAACAAAACCAGATTGAAATATCTGGGGAAAAAAAAAAAAATTGCTGAAGAGAACAAAAATTTTCACTTTGCTCCTCTCTCAGCACCATGTTGAATTTACTTCCTTCCATCTCACAAAGACCTTCTAAAAGACAATGAAAGAAGCTGGCAAGCAAACACCCAAATACCTGGGCGAGGTGAAAAACTGCACTGTTCATAGGTTGTCTTTTTCATATTTTATATGAACCTTCCCAAGATTTAGTTGGTCCTCTTTATGTACTTTTACTATCAGAGGCTCCCTGATCTTGCAAAATATTAGCTAGCAGTTGTGGGTTTAAACTGCAGTGTTTATATTAGGCTGTCAATGCACAGAGAAAATTAATACAGCTCCCACCTGCAGCCACTGCTGTTAGTTTATGCCCATGGCACATGCCTCCAGGATCCAGAAGAACACCTCTGTTGCACCTCCCTGGGTTCCTGGGGAGGCCTCTCCAAACATCTCCTGTTACATTTTTGGTCTCCATGGTATCCCTGTGAGGCAGAACCAGGGCTGCATTTAGGCAGAGGCGGCAGTAATCTAGAGCAGCAGATTGCTGGAGAGCAGCAAAAAAACCCCCAAATCCCAAGTGAAGGTATTCATGGCCATACGCTGTGTTATGTCAGATGGCTGGAGGGCCAAGAGGGCTGCTGCTTCCCTGAAGGGAGAGGTCTGGACGAGGTAGCAGTCTTTCCTGGCTCCAGCAGGAGTTGCCACCAACTCCTATTCCCATCTGTGGTGACAAAATTAATTTCTGCCTACACCACACAGAAATTTTGCACCATCTCTAATAGAACAGTATACCTGTAAGTCCTCAAAGAAACAGTCTTTGACAGGAACTAAAAACATTAAAGTTGCATATTATAACAGGTACAGATTAGACCGCTCTTACCTGATTTCAGAGCCCCATTTTGCTTATTTCCAGGAAGAGTTATCTTATCAGATCCCCCGAGTTTCTTAAAATTTTCTTAAAATTCCAGTTCATGGCAAAGGCATCCTCAAAACTCACTAGAAAAATGTTACTAATGGAAGCCTTCAAAGTTTTATTCAGTTATAGTTATAATTCCCCTCCCTTCACAATTTTGTACTCTTGTGATTTTCAAAGTTTGACTTTTTAAAATCAGATTCATGATGCTCAACTGCATGAGACTGCCCATACTACAACAATTGTTAAATCATGTGAAGGATCAGAAATTGGAAGCAGCTAACCAGTCATTATCACATGTTTTAATATAAGTTTTCTATTTGATTCTGTTGCTTTCTTCCTTGAAAGTGAATTATTAAAAAGGAAGCAGTATTTTTCAGTCACACACCTATCCTAGCATTGAAGACGTCAAGAAACCTACTTTCATTAAAGAAAGAACTTCATGACTTACAAGCTGTGACTGTCAAAGCAAATATGTATGTGTCTTTCCTGTTTCTTGGTCTAGATAGGTTAATCCTGTCCTATTCCTTTTTCAGTATTCTGAGACCATACACTAGCATATGGTATGCTTGTAGGATTAAATTTATAACCAGCAAACACAAATAACAAACTGAGTAAGCCAATAGAAGTCAGCTGAAAGGTATAACATTCAAATGAACATTCATTTGAAAAAAAAATAATTTACTAGTAATACCAGTTGCTAGATAAATTTTAATTAGGACCAGAGTTATGATCACAGTTAACTTTGTCATCTCACATTAAAACTCTCAAAATTTTTCTATCAAGGACACAGCTTCTCATGAGTGGTGTCAGCCAGCTTTTTTTGAGAATCAAGGGAAACTCAACAGGTGCTTTTGCAAAGAAGAGTGAGGAAACAACATATTTCAGATTATAATCTAATACTTAGCATTTTTGGCAATAAATAAAACATATTCATCATGTGTCCATGAACACAGATAGTCCTTTTTAAAGAAACTGTAATGTATGGAAAAAATTATTCAAACTAGTGAAAAAGAGAATTAGACTGTCCATGGAGCATCTGTCAATAGTTTAGCAGATCTTTATAGAACATTAATGCTTCCTAATATTACAGTGAGTAAAACCACCTCAGTCTGAAAAAATTTTCAGTTTTATCTATGACGGTCTGCAGAAGAGCATTACTGAAACATCTCAAAAGCAGAAGATGATTAGACAAGATGATTAGACATCCTTTCTCAAGTTTAGTGTACAACTCAACAATTAAACTCTCTTGTGTGGGGGTAAATGCTAGAGAATGGAAAGACAGATTATTGCATTTTTATTATTGCATCCCTGTTCCTGGGGTCCCATGATAAAAAAGATGGGATTCCTTCATTTTAAAAAGCCAGAGATATATAATGCCTACTATTTAAGACTGTACAGAAGCTAAGAAAGAACACTATACACTAGGGTCTACAACACAAAAAGACAATATACAACTGTGGCTAAACCCACATGATTTTGAGTAACTGGATTGGTAATAGCAGAAAAACTGTTTCAAGGTATACCTATTAGGTAGGCTAAATTCCAGCAGTCCCAGCAGAAGTACTTGTCAAGCAGAAGAGGGATGCTTCCCCCAAGAGACTGGCTTACCGCAACGCTTGTGGCTGAGCTTTCTGTTTGAAACGTAGCGACAAGAAAACATGGTACGAGGTACAAGAGTCTAGCGTAGGTTCCACCCACGTATGGCAGAAACAAGGTGGCTATGCCAGAGGAGAGCATGCATGTGCATGTGTATAGGAAAAATACTTCTAAAACATGGAAACATTTTACATACTATTGAAGTTATGACCAATTTTCTCTAGCAGAAAGCTTTTTTGCCCCAGTGGGCAGGAAACCTCTTGCAAATGCACTCCTGAATCCTCACTGTAGTGCTGTGCAAACCATCCCAAGAGAGGCATGAGCTTGCTCCTGGCTGCATCTGTTCTGCAGATGTAGCACTGCCACCTCTCACGCATCCTTAAGTGAACAGCCTATGGACACCGAAGTGTGAAATCCATCTTGTCCCACACGTTTTACTACAAGCTCAATACATGCTCCAACATTCCCACTTTATCTCAGTGAGGCGTGAACTTCAGTGACAGGCTAGGACCATATAAAAGCTATAAAAACATTGGTTTTCTCCTCATCGTGCCCTTTCCCACACCACCTCCCCCTAAAACAAAAGGAATGGAGGAGGAAGAAAAACTATTGCTAACTTAAGTTACTGTTCAAGGGAAAAGCAAAGAAAGGCAGGGGAATGCAAAACTAACTCACCCATACAGTGAACAGATAATATTGGGTAGAACACTGTACTTCCCTATTCAGATGAGCATTAATTGCATGTGTATAACTGACTCAGAATGACAGTTGCTTCCAAGCAGCATGACAAAACACACTTTGTCACATGGCAAAAAGTAAATCTCTTTACAATATCTTTGAACATCTTTACTTTGCACATTAAATGAAGGCATTTTCAATGCAGCATTCCATCTGGTGCATTAATAGAAAAATCATACTTGTCTAAACACAACAGTTTTGGCTGATGCCTCAGTATCATTTTGTCCTGTTAAGAAGCTTATATGTTCTTGTTCTTCTGCCACGATCCAAAATACCTGCCAGACACTCTCCTAGTTCTGGCCATATTTTTTTCGTGAATGAACTCGCCAGTACATTTCAAGGTGAAGTTTTGTTTTTAAATCACAAGCATAGAATTGTTTTAAATTTCCCACATCTCCCTTTATATATACAGAGGTTCTCTTTACTCCCTCTTCCCATATATATAATTTGGCAGGAGAGGGAGGGGAGTGCTTGTTTGGGAGTTTCTTGGTTGGCTGGTTAGTTTTTAGTTTTCCCATGCATCTGTTGTGGTTTTATTGAAAGTGCCAACCATTTAGCTAAATTGTGGAGTAGATCATCAGTAGTATTACAAGCTTACTGCTTATTTGTAGAGAAAAAAGAAAAAAAAAGTAACATGACATAATCTGAGTTATATCAGAAGACCTAAAAATGCATTTTTCTAATGAAAGGAAAGTGTATGCGCTCATCTACTCCCAGAGAAGTACTTTCTTCATACCAGCTTCCTTTTTGAACAGCAAGCAGTGTTTTGTTTTAACTTTTGCAGCTGAGTGAACTGTACTGATGGCTTCTGCCAATACAGAAAGCTCAGGGGAGGAACTATAGTCTCAATTGATGTGATCATAATTAGTTCTTACTCTAATTTACACAATCTTAAGGGATTATGTTTTATTAAAGACAAAGGAAAATATTTACAACATTTTTAATGAAGCTTTCACTTTTGCTGGTGAAAAACATAAGTTCTAATGCTTTACAGTTTAGAATAACTATGCAATGTCTGTGTGTTACAGTTAAAAGGGGGATCAGCAGCAGGGTGGAAAAAGATCTTAATTACATCTTCAAGAAGTGAAGCTGAGAGACAAAGCAGTTGCAGGCTGCTTATTAAATATAGCTGCTCAGCTACATTAAATTAATTCCTTAGCACAACACCTTCCACACCCTGGTTTATAGGTCTCTGATGATCCACAAGCTCAAAGCGAATGGTCTATAGGACCATATCTTGTTTAAATGTTTTTAATTAAAAACTCAATAGAAATGCACACAGTTCTCCAGGCAAAGGGTAAACAGTGGCCCGTTGGTACAGAAACCATGGGAACCACTATCCCAGCATGATGTCAAAGGGTACCATGAAAACATAAATACCAGTACAAACTTCACCCAGTAGACTGACGTCAGGATCTCAGTCACTTCAATTTTAAGAAGGGATCGGGCTTTATATCAGACATGCAGGACTAGCTTTTCCACACCACCTTCATACTAGTAATACGCGATTGTTTCTTGTACCAGACTAATGGTTGGGTACTGTCAAAGTCTCTTCAGGTCCAGTCAAACATATGACTCAGTATCAAGCCAGATATGCATGAAAAGTTGTGATGCTCGTTATTGGTCACTGCAAAAAAACCCTCACAAGACTAACTATGCCCAGTCATAACAAGCCCCCTTTCCTTGCAGTAACTTTGCAGTAACTGAAACAAGTACACTAGCTTTTAGTCAGAGAACCATGAATCAGCATCCAGCAAGCCACAGCTGTCAGTCCATCACAACACTTCAGAAGTAGGCAGATTATACCCAGAAGAGTTGGGGCGTTATTTTTATAGAAGCCTCTAGTTCACCTACACAGGTATAAAACAGAAAAATGCTTGCTCATCCATTTACTAAATCCATCTCAGCTGAATTACTAAAAGAATATTTTGCCTGATAGGTTCATGGACCTTTACCTTAGTGTCACAGCCAGAGAAAAAGTCTGTAACAAACTCCCCCTTGTTCACAGTGATACATAACAACTCTTTCCTCTAGAAGTCCACAAAAGGACAGAATTGCCACCAGAACAGACAGAGAAGAGGCAAGTCTGCTTTCCTAAAAATAGCTAGGACAAGAGTAAATTGAGTAAATCAGATGCCATGACATTTTGCAGTAGTTTTTAAGCTTTGTTTTGCCACTTAAAAAAACCCAAAACCAACAAAACACCACCACAAAAAAACCATCAACCCGCTTTCCCCTTCCCCCTCAAAACCCACAAAAACAAGAGTACCCTCCAAACAGTACTGTAACTCTGCAGTCCCGCAATTCGGCTCCCTGTCACTCTATTAAAATCTGTCTTTACATTTAAGAACAGTTTGTATTTTCTTCCTTAAAGCGTCAGGTAATGAGTTACCAAGTGCCAATCTGTTCTACTGATCCTTTGGGCAATCTTATTACTATCCAAAACAAGGACACAAATCCTACCACCAGAAATTTATTCAATTGTATTTCTAGCCTCAGACTTTCCAATTAGCTACTATTCTTCCCAAAGAATTAATTAAAAAAAGTGTGAATTCATCTGTGGAAGCTCGATGTCACACCAACTCTCCCGCAGGTTAGGAAAATGGAAACCCAAGTCCTTTACCCTCAGTTGGTCCTCTTGCAGGATTTATGCATCTATTGTGTTGATTTGTCGAATCCAGTCATGGCATTAGGCAGCTACCTATTCCAGACCCCAGGCTGCCATCACACCATTTTCCACATTCTCATCCCAAAGCAATAACATCATTAGCAGCAACAGCAGGCAGTACCTTCTCAGGAAACTACTATGGTTCAATCACAGGTGGGCTGAGAGAGGCTTCCAAAGCATTTTTGCTCTAGTGGGTTTTTTAGAGCTTCCAATGGGAAGACAGAGGGAGTTTTGGTGGCAGTGGCACACCATGAAACCAAGCCCAGTCTTGTTAAAGATCACTTCTTTGCCAGATCAGTGGCGAGCGCAGAGGTGGGGAAGAGCTGGCACAGCTTCTGCCTCAGCTACGTCTTCCCACATCCACCTGGAATAAGATGGTGAAAATCTCCAGGAAACTCAGAACCTTGAACCTCATCAAGGCACAGACTGGACTCGTGAACTTGGAAATAAACAGGTTTTTTTTTAAACTTGAATTTTGGAGCATGAAGTAGCTGCTTCTAAGTGTGTGCACACAATATCCATAATTTTTATCTGCAAGTCCATCTCTTGAGTAAATATCGGTTTTTCTAACTCTAGGAACAATTGTCAGGGTTTGTTTTTCCTCTTTTAGTTATTCAGGATACCAAGATCCACCCATTATTCATGAAAAAGGATTACTTTTTCCCCCCTTTCTTTGTTGATGATCCAACCATCTCCAATATATTTTAAGGTTCAAGTAAACATCTTAACATTTAGGCAAGACCAGCATAACATATTGGGTTCTCATAACCCATGAGCTGCCTACACTGTCCCAGTAAGCACTTTATTTGGAAATTTGTTAACAGCTTAACATCTGTACTTTACCAAGCCATTGGTACTGATGAATGACAAGAAAAGGAACACTCAAAGATTCTCCAAGACAATTTAAGAGGAACAAAAATAGAAGAGCACAGGTTTTGTTCTTCAAAGTCAAAATAAGCTTTTGCAGTTGAATAGCAATTGCTTGCACATTACAAACACAAGAACCAATGAAAATAATTTTCAGTCTATTTGTATACACCATAGATCAGTTAAATAAATCATAACAGAAAGACAGGAGCTTATACCATAAATTGCAAAGTTTTTAATAAGCGAGCATTGCACCACCCTGAGTATCAGAACCTTGGCTTGCTCTTGCTTCCCAAGTGTCAACGGTGAGGGAAGAGTTAAAACCCGGGACTGCTACTTTTAGCTTGGTATTTCAGCCATTAGAATGTTTCCTACTAATCTCTTTTTTGCTCCTAAATATTTTTTCAATAGTGTTGATTGCTCCAAGGCTCCTATCTGCAGAACTCTAATGAAACTACAAATAGCATTTAAGCTTAAGATTGAATTATCAAGTATTTTCAGGATATAGAAGGCAGGAAACAGCAACACATTATGTAATTCAGCCATTATATACTGCCATAATAAATATTTAGAAATTCCAAGACTCTCTAAAGAAGCCTTTCGTGCACAGTATCAGCATTCATCCCTTCAGGGTGTAACATGCAGACTGCTTCTCCACAGGGAGTTTTATCTTATTTCATTTTCATACTGCATTCCACCTCTGTGTCGCCAACCAAATTGTTTCCTGTTTTATTGTACAGAAGACCAAGAAAATGTTTAGTAGTCACTATCTATTTATAATGCATACTGATGAAATTTTACCTAGGGCACCTAATATATCTACTGTTATTTAACTGTAGGAAGAGTCAACAGGGTCACAGAAGGTCCAAAATACAATATTTTTGCACCTAATTTTTACGCTTAATATTTAAAAATACTTTAATGTATATTGGAATTGCTTAATTTCCACAGTAAATCTTGGCATTTATGTTTTTATGGCTATTAAATGCTTTGCTCACTTAAGAAGGGACAGTGTCACATAGTTCAGAAGGTACTTTTTAATTTCATCTTTCAAGAACAACATTGCAGCCTTAGCTACATAACAACAATGTAAAATTATTATGAACACTGGCACAATCTTCCCCTTCTGAAATTGGACAGTTTCTCTAACTGGGTATCATGAAGCACAAGTTTATTTTAAAAATTGGAAAGAAATATTCCAAAGCTATATCAAAATAATAATTTTGTTTTTAAAGTTTCTCACTTACAAGACATCTGAAATAAAAACTGAAATAAACATGTATTAAAAAATCCTTGAGTTTAATTGTGATAAACTGAGCTACAAAGACTTTCCACATCCTAATACAAGTCACAAGACCCATTAGAGTGCAACACATTAGCTCCTGAAACCTGCAATATCAACGTTATACAAAAGCAATGACTAACAAAACTTTAATGGCAGTAATTTGTGTTTTCGATATGTATAATTCACAAATAGCCAATAATTAAAATGTAGCTCATTCTAAACAACATATTAGTTAGCTCATTACTCAAAAGTGCAATGGAAATTACAACCCTCAGTGCAAAGAGGACTTAAGCTCATGCTGTATTAGAGAGGGTTACAGTTGAAAGCATTATTTTTATATCTACTTTTCTGAGACTAGTCACTACCATCTCCACTACCATCTCCAGTAATTACTAATTACTGTTGGTAGGCTAAAAAAAAATGTCACTGCCTAAAACAACTAATGTCTTGTTTTATATTCAAAAGATGTGTACCAAGTTCCCCTGTTGACACTACAATGAGAGGAGGGGGAAGAAACCATCCTTGCCGCCTTCTGATCAGGCTCTGGCTATGATCAGAAACACACTAAGCAGAGCACTGATTTAATCAGATACATCAAGCACTATCTGCACCTGTAACACCAATGGAGAAGTGTACTGTTGCCCTAGGCAAAAAAAGGTCAACATGAAAGTTGGAGCAATAAAAAAAAAATAATTTTGTTTTATTATTATTTTTTGAACAAAACAAAAACCACAGCCACCTCCATGAGCTTGGGTACAGCCACATCATGACTGGAACATGCTAATAATAGCACCTGACACAGTAAAAACAGTTATCACATTGCTAAGTCTGAATTATTCTCACAGAACACAACACTTGAAAAATCCTGAAGCATTTTTTCTAGAGCAGTTTTATAAACACAACCTAGTCATTAGAATATGCAAGTATAATTTATAAAGTGACTTATAAAGTACTTATTACAACTAAATGGCTGTAACACATACATTCTAGCGGAGAAGCATATGAACATTCTGAGACCAGCCCATCTTTGAACATCTATGCCATAGCTCATGCTTTGAAGTAGCAAACCATAAATGGAAGTTGTTGCTTTCTTCACTTCACACACAAGATGAAAGGTCCTTACAAAATGCACGCAGGATGCCATGACGACAGATCTTACAAGAAAAGCAGTAACACAGAGGAGCTACAGTCCTTGCTACACAGAACTTCAGATCTATCTTAGCAGCACAACCAACCAACACTCCATCCTACCTTGCTGATGCAGTTAAACTCTGCTGCTTTTCACGATGAAATAAGGCCATTTCTTAAGAGGCAGATGGATACCCTCCCTCTGCAGAAGTTTGTTTTAAATGAGCTAGCCCAGGGAACAGCAGTATCTTAGCTACAGATACGCTGGGGCTTGCCTCAAAAGTCTGGGTCTCTGGAGGAAGGACTTGAAAAAGTTAGACATGTAGATTAGAGGGAGGAGGTTCTGGTTTTAACGATTATTATGCATGAAGGCACTCCTTGTTTGGGGGTAAAACAGTAGAAAGGTAGTTTGTAACCACCTTCAGCTGCTCAGTAAAGATCTTAAGTCATCACAGGTGAAGCAGGATGGTGGTTTGCAGGTGGTGAAACAGCCTGAGGGCAAGTAAACAATTTACACTCAACTTCGTTTTCAGCTGAGAGACATACTGTAACAATTTATTATTTTTTTTCAATTAAAGATTTTCAAATTCCTTTCATAGGTAGAGAATGAAGAACTCAGAGCTATGGGGCAAGTCTACTCTAAATCCAGTGGTATTTAACCAGGAATTATGCAGTAGACATTCCCCCTTATAAACTTAAAAAAATCAAGTTATTTAAAGACAAAAAAAAAACCCAACCAAACAAAATTAAGAACCAAACCACAAAGCAAGAAAAAAACCCAAACTATTTCTGTACCACTCCACAGGACACTGCTGTTTCTGTTTTGGTTTGTTTTAAATATAAAGCCAAAATCAGAGTAGCAGTATTACAGCAAACAGGCTGTGTTACAAGATGTAGAAGGGACTGAAGCAACAGTGTGCTCAGGTACCAACACCAGTTGTGTAGCACACAAGTTTCTGCATGCTTGGGATCTTCCTCTTCTGAGCAACACCTGAGAGACAGACAGAAAAATAATTCCATAATCTGCTATAATACTAACAATGCATACTAAAAATAGATTCTACTGTGGCACCTACAGTATTCAAACAAATCTGGGGTATTTGAAGATGTCCCTGCTCATTGCAGGGGTTGGACTAGATGACCTTTAAGGCCTCTTCCAACTCAAACCACTCTATAATTCTATGATTTTATTTAATACACAACCAACAGCCTCTTCCCATCTCTCTGTCCATGCACCCACCTACACACATACAATTGGACTTTCCTGACCAGGGGACTACACTAGCCTACAGCTACCTTTTATTTAGGTTTGATAGAGTTGTACAAATTTATTGATATTTAAAATTGAATTCAATTCAAAAATTTCATTCTTAAAGTTGCTTGGATAATATTTCTCTTCCAGGAACAAACACCACAGCCTACGATCTGACTTTTGCTAAGTACTGTACCTCTGCAATGATGGTCTACAGGCATATAGCTGTTGTGGAGTTCATCTTGTGAAAGGTGAGGTTCACGTCTCCAGCCCCTGGGATGAAGCCCAGATATGCTATTAGCAAACAAGACAAATATTCTTAGTGTTGATTTGGTACAACAAGGTCGGTCTAGCTCAGGGTGAAGACACTCAAGCATAACTGTCTTTATTGGTGAAAATTATGCCCGCTTCAGTTCTTGCATACTATGTGGTTGCGTAGTTGTAATGAGCCGCGGGCACAAATCACTGTAACAGAGTCTGTGCGTGTAAAATGCTGTACAATTTTCTGATGCAACAGACACTTCCATGTTTGTTTGGGTATTTTGTTTGTTTGTTTGTTTTGTTTTTTTAAGTAGTCTGACAGAGGACAAATACCCTGGAAAAGTATTCTGCATCTTCTATCGTCTTTTAACCATACTGCTTTGGCAACAGTCTTTATTTGGAAGCTGATTTTGTCTAGACAGATGAAGCTGCAGGACAGTGCTGTTTATATTTGCCTGTTGTGTTTGGGAGTTTGTTTTTTGTTTTGGCTTGTGTTCCCCCACCCCCAATGGGCTAGTATTTCTACCTCTACTATCTCACTGGCCCCTACAACTAATTCAGATGGATGCCAAATGGCAAAGATAGAAAATTTAAGCCATGAAGGACAGTACATATATATACAACAGTTAAAATAGATCTTTGAATTCAAAAAGACTGACATAAGGCAACAGCACTGGAGGGTCTCCATTTACCTTTAAAATCACCCTGTTGACAACAGAGTTAGTAAGTGATCAGCCGTATCAGGATGCCAATGGGGGTTTTGTGCATGAAACCATGACTCAAAAAGCATCATCCCTACACTAAGCCTTGTTTTGATGCTTGCTGGGCATTCATTTATTTATTATTTTTAATAAGGCAGGGTCCTGACAGTGACTTTTAGTCTTAAACATGACATAATGGAACATTTTCCTGACCTGGTCTGAGGGAGTGTGTAGAAAATCAGTTTCTCTGTCAAAGTGGAAACAGTGCATGTGGTAGATTATATTCTTTTCCAAATTTCACCATATACTTATGTCATACTATTTAACATGCGGACAAATAGGTGGTTTCACTTCCATATGTATCCCATATTCCCCTTCCCACTACAGAAGTCAGACCTGCAAAACTATCCAGAAGCAAGAGTAGGCTGCTGCAGATCACCAAGCTTTCAGTATCTGTATATCTTGTATTTTTACATCTTATTATTGTTGTAGATAGTTGTATGCACTAGCTCCCCTGGGATAAGGTCTTATTTTTCAAGAGCAAGTTGAAGATTTGGAGGTGGGAACAGATGGTTCTATTCAAAGCCTTTTAAATAAATCAGTTCCAAAGTGTAATATTTTCACATACTCCCCATGCTTACTACCCATCTAAAAAGAAATATAAAAAAAAAGAGAGAAGAAAGAAAAAACCCTTAAATTCAAAAGTGACAAAAAAGGAGATAATTCCACCTGACTTTTGTACGTTAACTTAGCAAGTTTTAGTAAGTAACGAAACACCCAATCTACTACACTTGTACTGTTATCATTACATTTAGCACATGACATGACAAACACTTGAAATCTTTAGCATTATTAATATAGGGAAAATAGCTTTGATGGCATTCCAAGTAATGCATCAGTGCCACACAATGCAAGTAAGTGTTATAACAATGCAGTTCAACATGTCTAAAATGTGGTATCTAATAATAATAATTCAATATAATAATAATTCAATAACTAGTTAACAGAGCGCTCTCTTCTGCTATCCTATCTCTTAATAATTTCATGCGTCTTTTGTATAAAGGTTTCCCACATAGTACTAAAAAAAAAAACAAACAAACAAACAAACAAAACAGGAAAAAGAAAAAAAGAACATGAAAGCTCAGAGATAAAATACATCTGATTAATAGTCAAAAATAACAGTCCAGATAGTATAGTCTCCAGATTTCATTGCCTGTCAGGCAAGCAATTTCTCACTTTAAACACAGCATTTTAAAAAATAATTACAATATGTTTCCATATTAAGAGAAATACAGTAATTAGAACCCTGCAGGAAAACTAACATTTTACAAAGATTCTTTAAATCACAGTCATTGACAGAATCAATTATTTCCCTATTACCTCCTCATTTTCAGTTACAATTACTAAAGCAAAGGTTTTTAGAACTAGATCTCACTGTTATGGGAGAGAATGGGCAAATACACTAACAAATGTACTAGTAACAATTTCAGTAAAGGAAACAAAGTGGGAACAGGCCACTATAGATTGTCAGGAAGAAATGATCTATAGACTTAAGCTTCCCCTTACTTATAGGTTATGGTTACAAATAATCACATCTGTCTTAAATTCTTAAAATTTATCTATGTGCATTTATAGAAAAAAATTTAACTAAAATTTTATGATGTACTTACAAAAATGATATGAGCAGATTTAATTTAGCAAGAATATAGTTTCTGATTTTATGCAAATCTAGCCAGGTTGTACAAATTGCTTTATGTAGGCTGAAAGCTAAATAAAGCAAAAAATTAGCAATAATTCACTAAATCAATAATCTACAACCACCACCATCACTGCTGTGCAAACAGTAGTAGAATTAAAGCCAAGAAGAGACACGTTAGAAAGTTTAGTCCACAGTGTATTAGTGGAAGTGAATCAAAGATATATTTCCACTTAACTGCTTCATTTAAACGATGTTCTAACATTACAGCATGATACTGTCATCTAAAAGAGATGTTATACCCTGAGTAGAGCCCACTTAGGGTTCAGGAGATGCATGAAGTAGCTGCCTCTGTGAGGGAGGTCTTGCAACAGCTCAATACAGCAGGTAGAGATTAACACACAAATGACCCAAATGGCACCTAAGCAAAGGCCTAGTGACAGCCAGATTTCCACACACCCATGTGCGCCTTGGGATGTTCTTTTCAAGCTTGTAGGCACAGTGAATGAAAGCCACTTCAAAAAGTTTAGAAGTTATTTGTGAAGTTTTTATTCATAATGTTTAATTACATTATGGAAAAAGTTCCTCTTCAAATATTAAAGACAAAACGTTCATCCTTCCACTCCCCACATAAAACCAAAAGGGCCTGCCTCCTTCAAAAAAAAATCCAACCATAAATTAAAATTTAAGCTACTTTTAATTAAGGTTCAATTGCTTCCTTGCCTTGAACCGTAATCGCGTTTTCAATATATTGTTCTTGTGATCTTGAAATCTTTAAATTATTGAAACTCCATGGCATTAGAAAGCCAGGTTTCACTTTGTAAATAGTGCACTTTGTGAACACGTTAACATCTAACAGTCAATATGCATACGTAACATGTCATTAAGAAAGATACCTCTCCTGTAAAAATGTTAACATTTGCTTACAGAAGCAAAGTAAACTTTAATCTGTACTTGCTGACAGAGAGGATAATATATTGCAGACAGTTCTGTTTTAACCACGGGTCTCACTGTAGTAAACTTTCTTTTGCTTCCCCTGCCCACTACTATTTTGTTTTTTTGGTTGTGCGTTTTGTTTTTTTGGGTTTTTTTTTTGTTTTTTTTTTTAAATCAAACCATTCTTGGATTAAAAATATTTCAGCTTTATTAAGGAAACCACAGAATCAATGGAATAATTGACCTGTGAATTAGGTTCAGGTTTTCATGCTAGACAGTGTTACATGTGTTTTTCAACCATTAAATTGCAATAATATCACTGTTCTTAGATTACTAAATCTACACTGATGTTATCATAAATTACTTCTATTGATCAGTCGCATGTCATTACTATGAAATTTTGACTTCATATGACTTGATGCTAAACACCAGATTTCCAATTATTTATTTTTAGTTGAAGCATTGGAGAGAATGTTAAAGTAATTTGCTTTGATTTATTTAGTATAAATAAAGAATACCCTACACTAATATTTATAGAGGAATCCTAGTTCAGTACCTTAACCACAAATGTAAGGCAAAAAATTACAAGTAGTAAACTACTTACAAAATTTAAACAAGGTTAACAGTATGCAATTCTCCAAAAACTACATAAGTTTTGGTCCTCAACTGACTTGTATGGCATTCTTTTAAATTTTAATCAGCATCCAGCATTTACAGTCCAACTTTCTAATGCATACTTCTCATCACTGTAAGCTATCTAATAAAAACATTGCAGCAACAAATATAGTAACACTATAAAATGCAAATACTTACTGGAATTTGCAACATTCAGTAATGATACTCTGATACACCTAAATGTGACAAGACAAAAAACGCACAACACCTAGAAATACTGATATCTGAACATAGTCGAAGTATCAGACACAACAATAAATAAAACCTACAAGCATGAAATACTCCCAAGTGCTGTAGAAAATCCCGTCCAGTGACTCGAGGGGCCTTCGGATCAGACCTCATGACAAGTCATTAAGTTCCATTTTCTTTCATTAAAGTTATCGCAACCAGCTTCAAGAAAATCTAGTATGAGAAAAAAAACTGAAAGGTTTTACAGTATTTCTTGTACAGTACATTTGAAAAGAATTCTCATTTATCAGCTATTTACATACCATATTGTTTCAATAAAGTTGTACTTTCTGAAATCTGCAGGAAGAATTATATACCATTTTATTTCAGATAAAACTTGCAAAGACTGCTACTACAATTAAAGTTTATACATGGAAGAGATTACAGTATAGAACAGATCAGTATCATAACTAATTAGCATCTTATATTATCCTCTACTCAATGGAAATTTTAGTCTCTATTTTTTTAGTGGAATTGGCATTTTAGATAATGTGGTTTTAGTAAACTAACTGAATCTTTTACTAGCTCCATAGACTCAGGTGTGCTGAATGCATGCAATGTTTTGAGGAGCATTTTTCAGAGCTTTGCAATTAAATTTTACTACCCAGCTAACTAAATACAGGTTGCATATGCCTTGTAATTAAAATACATCATTTCTGGAGGATGTTCTTCACCACAGTGGAGTTTCAGAGACAAGTCAAAGGAAAAATATCACACCAATATGAAATTAGAAAAGCTCCATAGAACTCACAGCTCGTTACACAAACACACACACAGAGCTTTAAAAAAAAAAATCCAGAATATTAAGCATATTAAAATCTTTAAAGTAAAGCTTCAAACCTCTAGCATCCTTTAATTTGTTTTTACATCCTTGTTTGATGCCGTATCCTTTGTTCTGATGCTATGCCAGTGAAATTGCATCACCATGAAGCAACATTATGCAAGAATGTCTGGCTAAAATTAAAATGCTATTTCTCAGCATCACATAGTAACAGGAAAAATGCAGATCAGGCATTCACAATGCAATTATGCAAGCCAATATATTCAGTAAATACTTAATGAAATAATAAGGTAATGGAAAAGCTAGTATGGAGAGCTGTATAGGAAGATAAACCACCAGACTGCTCCTCCTGTTGCTCTAACTACACTTTTGGAGTCCAAGTCTATTGCCAAAGATGCTTGATACAGCTCCACTTCAAAAAAAGTCAGAGCAATAAAAACTAATAGAAGTTGAGGAGCTCTTCATGCAATGGCAGACAGTACCAAATTTTTTCTTTAAAAAAAAGTTTTTCCAAACAATCTGCTGTTATGTAAAGCATACCTAACTTCTCTGCAAAACAAGCAGTATGTTAGGGCACAAACACTGATAAAGTTGTTCTCTCTCTCCAGACCCAAGTGTTTCGTACAAGCAGGGAATATTCAGTCATTCCTAAGTTAAAGTTCTTCATCACTTCTGAAGAGAACCGAAAAATTTCCTGAATAACTGTTTTCTGCCTGCTAAAATATAACACAGCAGCATCACAATAAGATTAGACTGCAACAACACTATTTAAACTAATCTGATTCCTAATTCAGATGGATTATCAATAAATACCAGATATACACTGTTTACAAAGTAAACAATCAACTCATTCACAGGAGACACTCAGTTAAGACGCAATATTCCATACAAATTCCCTCAAGATCATTGCTATAAACAAAAATAAACACAACACCAAGTGATCCTAAACAACCCAAAACAACGACTTATATTTTTTCCTAACCAATACATTTTTCAACATGGCTAAATTGAACAACTATGTCTATTCTCAACATGCACAAAATTTATTTACATCAATGAAGTAGCAAAAAACAAGTAATAAAAAATTCTTATTACAGTTTTGGAACTCATAAACAAATTATGTTTCATTTTCATCTTCTAAACTGGTCGAGGAAAAATAGAAACTTGTGTCCACAAACCATTGTAATAGTGGAATTAATCCTTCCTGATGTAAATGTATTCTGTCACTCCTGACCACACAGCCGTTCTAAATCATAGGTTCTGTGAGCTTAAATGTGCACGTCTCACTGCAACAGTTCTTTGACAGAAGTGTTTTGTGTGCTTTAAGTTATCTCTTTGCTGGTTTACGGTCTAAGAAAATAAGCAAATCCATTTTTACTGCAGCAAATATTTTATTTCTTTTTTTTTGCATGTCTGTAAAATATACTGAGCAGCTTTAAGATGCACAGTGCGTTTCTTCCACAGATGAAGGAAGTCGAGAGGATACACGTACATTTTTAAAGCTGCATAAACCACAAAGTTAAACTTACACAGAACAAAGAACAAATCTAGCGTTACTCAGCAAGAAGACTAGAAACATGCACGCACACATACACCCCAGCAATCCTAATAATCCTAAAGGAAAAAAATAAATACTGCTTTGTTATGCAAATATACCATTTCAAAATTGAGAAAATTAAATGATGTCATTCAAGCTAATATCCTTACCTCAATGGAAAAAGAGGCAAGAGACAACAACAATCCTCCCTCCCCACCAACCCACTCACAGACATTCATTTCAGGGAGTTTTTGGCTTAAATAGGAGTCTGTGGCACTTAGTCCCAGGAAGAATTACAGGGAGAGTTTTGGAGGTGCTTATTTTAAAAAGTCTGTGTTCGTTGTGCCAATTTAATTTATCCAAATAATCAATGCAATACATGTTTTATTGCATATTCAAAGGTATTTCACAGATTCCATTTACAGTGTGTTTAGGACAGCAACTTAGTAAATGGTTTCTAAAAATATAAAATCAACCACATTATTTCTTCCAAGAATTTAATTAATATGCATCCATGAAAGTATGTTCAGAGGCACAATAAAATTTTTAAAACAAGATATACTAAATTAATTTAATACTTAGCAAAAGGAAAAAACAGATTAAGGTAGCTTCATATTATTACTCATCCAACAAATCACATGCAATTCCTTCATTTAATAGCAGTGGTTTACCAATGTTCAAATAACAGATATTGCATATTATTGTTATAGCAATATTTTTCCTAAAATTGTGGACGTCATTTTAAGATATTAAATAAAAATAAATAAAAAATCCCCAACAAAACAAAATACATGCAGACCCACTCAGTCAGCTGTATGAACCATAAAAAAAAGCTCCAGAAATGTGAGCTATTATATTTGGACTTTCTATAGTGCATGATGAATGATACGGAAAAATCACCTACACTCCTATAGACCTGTCTTACCCTCTGATTTCAGTAAACTAGCAGCAGCACGAGTTGCAACACTTCAAAGTAAATCAAATACACTTTTCTTTAAACCTGTAAGAAATAAATTACATGGTGGTTTGGTTTTCTTACTAGCCTGCTGAAGGGGGTGGATGGATCACTAAAATACCAAGTTTGAGAAAAAGAAACATTATATGAGAAGCAAGTTATTACAATACAAACCTGCCAGATATCACCAAATTGTTGTAACAATTTTTCAGGCAATTTGGTTACAAAGCATCTGTTTACAGAAAATAAAACCTTAATTTTAGTCCATCAGAAATATAAAAGGTAAAGTCAATGCTTAGCCAGGATGATTGCACTCAAAGCTGTAACATAAAGACAGTGTTTTGTAACTTTAACATAGCACCCCATATTGACTTTTTCAGCCTTGACATAATTTCTAGACTACTCTAGTCACACTATAATAATAACTTTTCAACTTCTCTATCCTCCTATTACGATATCTTAAAAACCCAGGGCTTGAGCAGTCACTTACATCAAAGGCTGCAATTCCACCTTTCATTTTGGGATCATCCTACTATAAAATTATAGATGCAGATGAGCGTACAACAAAATATGTTAATGCCTACATGACTACAGCTATTTTTCAGCCACTAATTTTGTACTTAATAAATACTAAGTCAAACACTATACTACTTTTATTAATCAAACACTTCGAGACATATCTGCAGCTTGACTCATTTTAATAGCAAATCTAATTTTGGGGATCGGAGCAGAACAGACTGCAGCTCTTTTTCTAAACACGCTGACATTTGAGCAAGCCTTACCAAAGAATGCCTGCCTGATTGAGGACTGACATTTCCTTTCTCTAACTCGCTTAACTAAAAAATAGGCGTTCTGGCCAACTCCTACAGTACCCCAAGGCAGCTGTATATCACTTTCAGTTGCAACTTGTGAATACTTTCTTTTTCTTTCTGTCTCTTTATTTTGACATGCGTATTATGTTAGCTGATTTCAATCATGTTGCATGAGTGGATGACATACCTTAAAAGATTAAGTTTTACCACCTGGGACTATTCCAGAAATTCAGTACTTTATAGCATCGCATACCCTTCTTCATCCTCTATTCACCCGCATTATCAATAGTAGCTTTCTTTCCTATTTTATGCCTAACGACAAGTTGTTCAAGGCTGCGGTTGATGCAAGTCAGCTTGAAGTGTCATTCCCCTCTCATTCCCCTTACAGGACTGAGCTGCTCCATTGTGTGCAACGCTCTGCTGCCATCTATTTGACACAAGAAATACAACGCCACGAATACCACAACTGGTTTTGCCTTCCCTTTCCCCAGCTTTCTCTTCCCCTGCAGCAGCTGTTTGAAGAAAACTATCAGGGAAGTTTTCGATCACCCCTCTCCACTCAAGCCCAGATACAAAAATCACTTCAGTGATTATTTTTGTACTTAGAAATAGCTACAATTAAAGAAGAGATTTAGTTGTTAAAAATAAGAATAGAATTATATAATAAACCACTCTTCCCTAAAAACAGAACCCAATTTAACAACCTTCCTCCATTCATAACCTCAAACAAGAGGCCAGTTCTAAAGTTCCTTTAAAAGCCGTTATTTTAAAATTTGTAATTTAATTATGTAGCAATAGAGTTCATTGAGGGCTACAGCTATCCAGACCTAACTGGGGCCATGGCATAGAAGGAACATGCATTTGCTGTCCATCCCCCTTCATTGCACCAGACTTAAAATTCAGAAGTCGGTTCGGAAGTAAAATTACAGAGCCTTAAAGCAGAAACCACACACAAAGCATGAGATGAAGGAGGTGGTACTTTATCCGTCATCGGGGTCACAAAGATAAACACCACTTCATTCATCACAGTGTTCAGCCTGCTTCGTATGCGACTGCACAACACAGGAAGAGCGGCTAAAAAATGCCCCTAACTTGCATTTGTAAAACATCATGCGAGAGACACCCACTGAAGCTAAAAAAAAAATAAATCAAAAGGAATCTATAATCTTCAGTTAAAGCTTACATTCTGCTTTTTAATTACCAAGCCATACGGAAAAGTCCTGTTTCAGGGCTCAGTCTGGTCCTTTTCACATCCCTGATTAAATACTCAAATGGTATTCATTTTTCTATGTGGTTGCTTTCCCAATGACACTTTAACTTATTGGTAGAAATCTGCTTCAGCATTTACCTTGGAAATGATCCATAAGAAAAAATAACAAAATGAAAGATTAAAAAAAGAGCAAAAACATAGCATGTTATTCACACAAACTGTAAATAAGGTGACTGGGATCAAAAAGCATATGAACCCTCATGCATTTTTCTATAAAGGGGGAAAAAATATCCCAACTCAGAACAAGAACAGGGAAACAAGGAGGGGTTTTGTTGAGGAAGGGAAGGGGTGGCAAGGAGAAGATGAGAGGGGTGCGATAGGAGGGCACAGTGGCAATACCAGCCTGCAAATGAAGTCATGAGGTATCTTCTGCAGGATTAAAACATACCCATAAACATGATACCTTCATTTTCCCATTGGTATTGACATAAATAGTACTTGGTTTGGGCAACAATTTGTTAATGCTTGTATTTGCTAATACATACTAGTACCACCGAGTCCTTTATTCCAGTGTTCTTTTCATGTATTCATAACATTTGCAGCCATAATACATATATTTAACTATTAAAGTTAATCTGTTTAATAATATTAATAGTTGCACTAAGTTCCTCAGTAACATTTAGTTTTAAATCTATTTAGTCTGACAATACAAGCTGCAATTACAAAAATTGTGTAAAGTTGCCATAAATATTTAGTGGACCAAGTAAAGAGACATACAAAATTCCAATTGCTAGCTATTACTGGAATTACCTTTCATTCTAGGCCACACACAAAATCTGTTTGAACAAGTACTATATTAAAGTACTATGGAAGTACTATATTTAAAAAATTGCCTGGAATAATTCAAGTGTAAAACTACCTAAAACTTGATTGCTTAAAAGGAATTAGATTACTTAAAGAGTTTAATCTACACACAGCAGAACAACACATATAAGCATTTGAAAGGAATGCTTGAGAGTCTTATTCTGCCCTCTGGTGCACTCCATCCCACAAGGACAAAACAAAACTCAGGAAAGCATCTGAGCAACTCCAGCAGCCTGAAGTTAAAGCAGTTAAAGAGTGTGCTGAGGTACATTAAGACTCTTCATCACCTTACAGGATCATACCCTGGATGACACCAGCACGAGCAAAAGCAGTAAAGCATTCCCCAGGACAGAAGGTAGCCCAGCTAATTCTTATATCTTTGTATTTACAGCAGAGACCCTAATTGCCCTGGCTAAGGACCAAGACCCCATCACGTAAAGCACCGTGCAAATACAGAAATTACTGGTTTGTATAATAATTTTCTAGTGAGGTTGCGCTCACGAGACTGATGTTACGAGCTGCCACCACCAGTAAAGAGATGACAGGAGATGGACAGGTACCCAAGAACACCACAGAACATGGTACCACAGGCCCATGCAGGGATTCTATGCTAATCAGAGGCACTCCAGATCAGTAGGTTCTATATTTATAGTCCTATTATGGCACAAATCAGGTTTGGAAACTCACTTTTTTCCCTAATAAAAGGAACTGCCATACACATTAGATGAAATTTGATATCATCTTGAGACAATAAAATATTCTATAAAGCATAACTATAAAATTCTTTAACTCCATAAAATTCTGTTAGGCTTCTTTTTGCCTATGAATAAGTCTTAATACATCTCTACAACAGAGTGCTGCTAATATTCTTTACAATTAACTAAACTAGATCTTGTTACACTGAACAGCCAAACTGCTTGTTTTATAAAATACACACACACACAAAATCCCATTAAGTTTCTTAGAAGCTGTGAGCTTCTGTGACATTCATAACATATTGCCTAAAACTATGCAATAATGTAACAGTATAACAATGCATATTGAACGATAAAAGCCACGAGGTACAGTACATAAAACATTTATTATGCAAGCTGTAATGCACAATTCTAAGCCTTGTTACTAATGCAATAGTGGAAAAGCTTTACAATTAATTCCTTGAATTATTTAGCCTGCAGTTTCATAGAAGAAAGATTGTATCAAACTGAAAAAACAACTTTCACCATGAGGAAGCATTGCAGGACCGGAACCAAAGTGAGTACGTACACAGTTAGCATATAAGGACACAAGTAGCATCATTAAGATTACTAATTGGTATTTACGTGTGACAAAATTCTTACCCTACAAACGAGCAGGGAACGTTCCTGTTTGAACACGGGGACTACAATATCAAAACATATCTCCAGTGCAAAAGAACTATTTTCGGAACTAACCTACCAAATAGGCAATGACAGAAATCACTAGAAGCTATTTTACTTCAGTATTATTGAGAAGGTTAAATCTAAGCCAAATCAAATTGAAAGGTTTTAAAAAACAAAGGATCCTAATAGAGAACTGTTCTGTAGGGAAGGCACATACCCAGCCTGGCTATTGAATGGCACAAGAACAGACCTTGAAAGGATCCCAGAACTCCATCAGGAGACTTCAGTTCTCTATTCTGGGATAACTTATTTGACCTTGTACCTCAACTCCTCATAGCTAAGTACTCACTGGGTACATGCATGGAAGTACCTTCTTCATATGAGACTCTCCTACACAGACTTTTTCATAGATGAATTTCAGCTATTTCAACTGCATGAATAGAAAGGGGATAAGGGAAGAGGACTGCCCCTGTTAACATCACTGATAAAACCTGCAGGAGAAAGTCAGCAATAGATATTTTCAATTATTTGATTCAGTTGTGTCCTAAACAGAAAGATGGCTTCCATGCCTTGTCCCAAACACTGCCCCACTGCCTTCTTCACCATAAAGCTGCACAGCACCATCTCCCCCCAGGAATTGTTCATAACTACAGTTAAAATTGCAGGAAGAAGCATCCCAAAAAAAACCTGTGATGGGAAACGAAAACGACCACTGGGTTCACTCTCCTCAGACCTGGGGGAGTCTAGGGATGCAAACAGGCTTTACAGCATGACAATGTTTTCTTCAGACAGTGGGAAGAAACCTCACATCCATAGATCTTGGTCCTCACGAGGGACTTTTACCATCCTGAGACCTACCGTAGGGACAACACAGCAGGGCGCGTTCAATCCAGCAGGTTTCTGGAGTGCACCTATACCCTCCTGATATAGGTGAATGAACAGCTGAGAAGAGAAAATGCTATAAGCATCCAGTTCTTACAGTCAAGAAAGAACTGGTCAGGGCAGCTTTACCTGCAGAGATCATGTATTGGTGGAGTTCAAGATCCTGAGAGAAGGGAGCAAAATAAATAAAGCGGGATCACAATCCCGGACTTCAAAAGAGCAGACTTTTGCCTGTTCAGGGATCTGCTTAGTGGAGCACCCTGGGATACAGCCCTGGCAAGCAGTCCACAAGAGCTGGCTGGTTTTCAAAGATCTTCTCCTCTAAGCTGAAGAATGGTCCATCCTGACAACCATGAAATCAAGCAAAGGTGGCAGGAATGATGAAGGCATGAAGAAACGGAGCTCCTGACCCAAACATAAAAAGGAAATGTATAAGAGGTAGAAGCACAGACAGGCAATCCAGAACAAATACAAAGAGACTGTTCAAGCAGGCAGGTATAGAGGTAGGAAAACCAGAGCCCAAGGATTTAAATGTGGTGTGGGACATGAAGGGCAGCAAAAACAGCTTCTACAGGTCTATGAGCAGCAAAATGACAATCAGTGAAAACTTGAGCCTACTGTTGAACAGGGCAGACAACCTGGTGACCAAGGACACTGAAAAGGCTGAACTATCCCACATTCTCTTCACCTCTGTCTTCACTAGTAAGGCTGACATTAAGAAATCACAGGTCCCTGAGACACATGAGAAAGTATAGAGCAATGAAAACTAAAATTATGAACTGCACAAGTTACTCAGGGAGGTTGTGGAGTTTCCATCCTACTTAAAACTGGACTCTGCAAGCTGCTCTGACTCTGCTTTGAGTAGGGGGTTAGACTAGACAGTCTCCAGAGGTCCATTCCAACCTTCAACCATTCTGTGATTCTGTAAAATTACATGATGTAAACTTTTGCTTGTGTACTTCAGATTTCCCCTCCCTGCAGCCATCCCAGTTTCCCAGCACCCAGCATGCAAGTTCTAACTTCAGGACGCAACAGAGACAGAAGTAAGCACAGGTTTTTAAATAAGTTGGAATTTTCCTCCATGGTCTCTGATCACCTTTTCTCGTTTTCTTTCTTTTTTTTGTGTGTCTGTTTGTTTCCTCATCTGCCCCACTACCACTCTACCCTCCATGCAGCATGAAAACAGACATATTCCCATTAACAGGCATGGGGCTGAAATCAATTAGTGGTTGATAACATGTTCAGTTCATAGCAATTTAATTGTATTTAATGCAGAGAAAAAAACACAAAGTAATCAGAAATGAGTAAGTTCTTTAATTTTGCCAGCATAGAGAAAGAGGGACTAAAGGCCTCCCAAGACTGAGGGTCTTCTCTGTGGAGAGAACAAAAAAATATAGTAGATAGAGATAAAGCTGAATTCAACAAGTGTAGAGATGCTTACCCAAGTGAGGGGTTATATGCTAGAAGTCCTTTGGTTTTCACGTTCCACCTTTCAGCTAACGTGGTAGGGTTTGCCTCTTAAAATTAAATCCTACATGACTCCAAGCACCCATATGACTGCAAGGACTTAAAACTAAATAGAACCTTAATATCCCATAAACTAAAGAACAAAAAACCCAACCCTGTATGCATTTTACAAGGTAGGAAAAAAACGAACTGAGCATTTACTGGCTTTTTTAAATGTAGTTAAATGCAAGTAAGGTTTTACTCTTCAATAATACGTCAACGTTGCATATGTAACATCACAGAAGTCAACCCATTGTTTTTGTATCTCGTAAAATAATTTCACTATAAAATTTCTGGAAACAAATCAGTAGGAAAATTAACCTACTACCCAATACAATTTACAGGAGTCAACTGCTCAATTGTGGCTATCTGCACTACAGCCAAACTGGACTCGGCTGTTTAATGCACGACTACTAAGATAGGAGTAGCCATAAAACCATTTCTTCAGATCAACTTTTAACTGCTCAGTGCAACAAGTTTCAAGTGCTGAAAGCAAGAGATCTTTTACTACGGATACACACACAGTCTTTTTACTTCAGAAACTTATAAAATAATATTTACCAGCTTCACCGCTTCAATACAAGTCAGAACAAAAATAAGAAGTCTCACAGCACAGCCAGATACTGATCAGATCACTTGTCCTTCAGAAAAAAATAGTTATAAATTCATATCTATGTATGTGCATCTACTGAAACACTGTGCAAGAAGAGACATTTACAGCACTTTAGCCAACCTAGCATTTGGATAACTGGTTTTCAAGACATTCAACAGAGGGATGTGATTATAGAGTCATGGATAGCAGAACTCAGGTTAAGCCACCTGCATGCTACCTATACACAATAATAGATTATTTAGAATCAATATATTGTAAACAGTCACTCCCACAAAGCCTAATTAAATGAAAACAAATCATGGTCTGCACACCAGATTCCCAAAGCATCAAAAGCCAAAGCAGCAGGACACAAAGACTGGATAGAGAAATGAGGCTAAACTGTTTACTTAACTATGAAGTGAATGTACTACTGTTTTCTGAACATCCAATGGAGAAGCCACAGTGCGGAGAGCTAATCCCTGTTTCTCACCAAAACAGACAGGAATGCACGCTGGATAATTTGTTCCTACTGATGATATCATTCTGTTAAGTTTACTGTTTTTAATAAGAAGCAAGTTTCAGTATTCTCTCACTTTCTCCCATGTACAAGATCAGATCAGCCTCTCAGTGACCTACTTTATGAGTCATAGTCCTCACTATTTATGATTCAGAAATACGTCTTCTCTGACAGTATTTCCCAGACTACTGTGGGTTCAGTCCAAGAACCAATTTCATCTTCATTGGTTTCCTACAGGAAACCAGACCAACTTCCTATTATTTTATTTTCCTTCATTTCAGCATGGCTCACATAAACTAACTGGAAGTGAGAGTGATAGAAAACTTTATACTGCATAAACACAAGCCAATGTAAACACCACCAAAAAATACTGAAGACGTCACTGATTCAAAGTCACCAGAATGTGAAGCAAACTCAGATTAGAAGTTCTTTTCCCTCCTTCCCCAAATATGATGCACACGGGCAAAAACAGTATGTTTACGTAAACAAGGTTTAATGTTAAGGGCTGTTCAGGTCTCTGGTGAAGACATTCACCCCTAACAGGTAGCCAAGTTCTACTCCCTCTTCTAACAGTGAGATTATTTTTTCAAATGGCGAGCACTGTTGGACGGCTTTTAAATCCTGTTGATACCATAGTCAAGTCCTCCAATCACCTCAGACAATGGATTTGGGGTGCCTAGGTTCTCTCCTTAACTGCAACAACGTAAGTATTACTAGAGATGCTAGGAAGCATAAGCAGCACACCCTGAAGAAGGTCCATCTAGACTTCCAGTAGGACTTCTAACACTGCCTCACTATTGGCCTGCTGCGTTCAGATTAGCTCTTAAGAGACCCATTTCGATGTGGTCTTCATTGTGCTCCAAGGCACATTAGATCTCCAAAAGCCAAGACCCAGTGCCAGGTCTGCACAGGCTCAAAATGTTCATACAGTAAGATACTCAAGGAATAAACTTTCCCACAGCCCATGGCAGTGCCATTCAAGAAACTATTGCAGCATCACCACCACCACCACTCCTTCATGCCCTCCCAGTGCTGTGATTTGAGCTGTTAGCAGCTGTAGCAGCCACATGAAGATAGTCTGGGACTAGAATGTTAGTACCACACTAATACCACCTAAGGGATAGAAGTAATTTCCACAGAGATTGTTATCCAATGCACTAGTTCAAGAAAAGACATGCTGGAACCTAGTTTGGACTGCAAATACCCACCAAGGTGTGCTGGCTTAGGACTCACTCTGCAAAGCAGCAGTTAACTTTGTCTTCTGAACCAAAGCTGCCCCTGGATTCATGTAGCCTTGTCCTTATACTGCTGTACCTGAGCTAATAAACCCAGACTCACATTTAGCAGAGAGCAAACTAGATAATTCAATCATTCAAGCAATTTAAAAGCAAAATTGTTCTTATTTAAACTCTGTATTCTGCTATTTGTCTTGTCAGTAACTGCAGTTTTTCAACATGATTTCCTTTCACTGGGTTTGAAGGCTTGCAGAGCGATAGGAACAACATACTGCTTTTCGTAGGAAGGCTGACTTGCAAAACTCAAGCCAAACTGATTGTCATGAGGGTTATATGCCTCAAGAGAGGCCAGGAAATATTACCACTTAAGAGTACTTTTATATTGCACACAGTATGGACTGACAGACAATTTATTTTAATGACAATTTGCTACCTGGCCATCAGTTTCAGTTTATAACCATGAAATGAAGTACGAATGACGTTTTTGCAAGTAAACAGAGGTCACCTGTTAGTAAACCGAGGTTTTCCATGATTTGGCACTGTAGCTTAATATATGTAAAACATACATTAAAGTTACCCTCTCTACCATTCATCTTCTCTCCTTATGATGCAGCAATAGTTGCCAGGGACAAGATACTCACCTTCAACAAGTCCTTTTGGTTTCAGTTTCTGTAACTTGGTTTTTTCAACCAAAACCCCAGAAATGTTATAATACTGCAAGTAGTAACAAAGCCGTTTTCTCTATTTGTAGGTAAATTTCTCAAAGAATACCACCTGCATGAAAACTGGTATAGGCAAAGCCTTTCTAGAAGTCACACTCAGATACATATATTGATTTTAAAGCAAACAGAGTAATGCAGTTTTAAGTGATTTGGCCTAACAACACTGCACAACTTCTCCACTAGGACTGATCAGGAAACTACAGCAAAAGTTGTTTCACATGGTAGAAAAATCAGATATTTAAGCCTGTAGATTTTGTTGATGATGACAATTTAACTTCACTTATTCCGACACCGTAATATATATTCAGTAGCAAGACTTATCCAGTAATTCAGGACCACAGCAAACACAGCTATCTTGGTTTAAAGCAGTGTTTACCTGTCAAGGTAGCAGTTGTTAAAGTGGCTATAAATTCTGCAGTCTAAAATAATCAAAGCAGTATACCACCAACAACACACATTCACAATTCTCAGTGGTAGAAGCTACTCACCTTGACATGACTCTGAGCTCCCAGGTTGTATATCTCAGTGGGTTTGACTTCATTAATGATCTTCACCAGGCAGGTGCTGTCCGTGAGATCACCATAGTGCAGCTTCATGTCTTCAGAGTTTAAGAACACAGAGTTAATACACTTTAGTCTCAGAACAATACGGCATTCTTGGTCCAAATCCTATCCCAGGTTTAAAATCCAAGTAAAGATTTACAGGAAAAAGTTAAGAGATCATTAGCTGAACTTTTTTTTCCCCCCAGCTTTAAGTACAAAATGTATTTCCCTGCAGGAGTGATAAATACAATTTCAGATTCTCTTTTCAATAGTCTAATTTACCTACCAACATTTATATCATTTGTTTAATAGTTTACACTTCATTAATCCAGATTATATAAATTAGATAACTAACTCCTATACAGAATTTCAGTCACCAAAAAAAAAAAGCATGACTTCAGTTTAGGTTGCCAGTTTTTCCACTCACAAAGGTTTTTAATAACTTCTTAAGTACACACTGATAGCTTTTTCCTCCTTCCTAAGATGTTGCACATTTAAGTTCCTCACTGCGAATAATTTCACAACACAATGAAAATGCCTACCATCTGGTACCTACCCGATGCTTGTTCAGGTAACATTACAATATGACCCACTGCATTTATTACTATTGTTTTTCCATTTGAAAATATAGATATGCACTGGAAAGGAATTTCAGAGAACACTGTAACTGTCAATGAAACATGCTTTATGATGTTACATTGCAAAATCTCATATGTGGTTAGACACAACAGTCATTCAGCTGTTATTTATCCTTTGCTGACTGAATTACTTTCTAATTTATGTGTGAGAAAATAGGTAAGAGCAGAGACCAGCTCCTGTCAAAATTAGGAGCAGGTTATAATGACTTGTCAATTTGTCCTTGGTTTCAGACCCTGACTTGTCAAGAAATTATTACAGAAGTGAAATTCATCCTGATAAAACAGGTCTCATTTTCCTCTTATAAAAAATAAATAAAAAAAACCAAAACCAAAAAAAGCCATCACACCACTACAGTACTATTCACATATCTATTCAACGAAAAACCTTATTATAACTATTGATGAATTAACTGTTTATGTTTACTTGCCATATTTATATATATTTTCATTTGATGTTTTTGACCTCAATAAAATTGTTACATTGCACTAACTCCAGGAAAAAGAAGAAATTCCTATTTCAGCACAGTTTAGCAGTCTTCCCATTTGACAGTGGTCACCACTTTTAGGGGGCTGTATCACCTACATATATAGTCAACTTGATTTATTTATTTTTTTTTAAATCCTGAAACCAAGAAATACAAGCTTTATTAGAAGAGACTATCATATGAATCCACGGTATATTTTTTAAAAATGTTGTAGAGATATGAGAACTTTGTTTTTATTTAAGCTGGTTTGTGGGTTTATTTATTTTTAAACAGTTTAAGGCAGAAAGGAAGTAACAGATCATGCATTTCTCAGGTGTTCAGCTTTGCACACTCCTATTTACAGGTACTTGAGGCTCTTCAGGTTGATAAAGTGATGCAGCCCAGCAGGTCACAGTATAGTCTTGAAATCTGCTTTCACGTTGCTTGAAAAGGACAGTTCTGAAGAGACTTCAAGACCCAGTTGAAGCTGTGGCTAATAGGTAAGGGAATGGTAATGCAACCTTTTTTTTTTTAAGAAAAAGATAACTGTGATTCAATATGAGGACTAGCAAGCAGATTGTGACCCTTTTTGTGCATACACATCAATTATCCATGATGTTGGCTGCCTTCATTTCTGCCACCAGTTCTATACAGGCTGTGCTGGAACACCACCATGCTTCCACTTGTGTGAAATGCAACTGTCCTGCTTCCCAAATGAACTTCAATATACGAAGCCCGTTCTGTCTGTGGGCCACAGCATGCACAAGTTCCCAAATGGTTACAGGATAAATCTGTTTAGATATTGATGTCAATCTGCAATCCTCAAAACTGTTGATGTCCAGACCACCTTAACAACTGCTGCATTTTTCTTGCAATGCTAAGTAGAGACCTAACCAACTTCTCTGATGGCACGTATCACCTTTTTCAGGACAACTTTGTGGGCTGGTGGGAGGAGGGAAGAACCCAAAGGCACTATCCTTTCTGTCCCAGAAAATAAAGTTTCCCCTAGGCAACAAGGGGTCCTCTTCTTCCTTTGCATACCTGGGCTAGGAGTTAAACAAAATCCTCCTGTCCTTTCAGAGGACACTGGTACAAATAGAAGCCCAGGGAGCATCAGCAGCCACTCTGCAGGCGCCCTAGACTCCAAAAAAGCAACTGGTTCCTCTCCAGTCTAAGCAGCAGCTGAGCAGGGAAGAGGTGCCACAGCCAGGCTCCCTCTTCCTACACCAAAGACATCCAGTTCTGCCGCCATCCCCAGGACAGAGAGCAGTCTCAGAGCTTCCTGGGGAACATAAGCTGCCAGCTAGGCTCAGCCAAGCATCAGAGATACCCTCCCACAATTACCTTAAATTTAAAGCTCTCAAAGGAGAATGCCCATTTTGGTCTACCATCAAATCTTCAAAGCTTCTCACCAAAATGGCTTTTATGAAGCAGGGCAGGGCATGAGGCTTTGTTCATTTTCTGACCCATGAAAAAGAGGTCTTTCAAGAGCAATAGGATAAAGGGAAAGAGTTACTAGAAATGGAGTTTATTTGGTGCAAAGATTTATAAACAGAGATCAAATGTCAAAGCCTTTGGGTTTTGGTAATATTATCCAAATCTAAAATCCTCCTTAGCAAGCAATAGCTGAAGGGCTTACTTCAGGAAACATCTTGTTTTCCTTCTTCCTACTTTTTTTTTTGTATGAAGAGATTCACTGTCTATAAAGATCAGCGTCTTGCAACGTATAATCAGTTCCTCATGGGAAGAGCACACAGGGCAAAGTCAAAATTAGGGTTTGCTCACATCAACCGCTATTGCTTCTTTGCTTCCTCCAGTACTGCCTGGAAGCCCATTGTTTCCAAACAGTTTCCATAGAGCAGCCTTTCCTGAGATTCCAAGTCCAATTCCTCCTCCTTCTCCCATTCATATGGCTGCATTCCTCAGTTAAAGGAAAATGAGATAAGAAGTGGGGGAAAAACATTTAAGGTCTGCTTTCTTTTTCTTTTCTTCCATCCTGTTCCTTAAATGTTTGCATACATATTTATCATGATCTACATTGTCTACTCAAATCACTTTTCATATTCACAAGATATTCCTCACAATGCACAGGTTCCTGTTTGATTTCTTTTGCTTCATTTTACCTTGTGGTACACAAATATAAGTCATGGGAAACGAAGTTCTTACATTGTCTTTGATGGAAGCACAGGTTTCAGTATTCTTCATGGAGATATTTTATTTAAGTCCTCCCTCAATCAGGTGTTTTAAGTAGCAATGTACAGTAAGTAGCAGCTATTCACAGCAAATACCACTGAAGCCATGTCAGAAATTAAATGTTTTTTAAAAATTATAAACAAAGATCAAGTGAAGTCTGAAAGTTGCATTATATATTACAATTTGACAAAATCAGACTCTGTTTAACCATGGTGGGAAGCAGACTTCAAAAGACATGAGATTCATGTACATCATGGAGATATTTAGTGTTAACAGTACCTGAAATGGGACTATTTAGGACAGTGTCAATCTGCACAACTCTACAAAGTATGCATAGTGTAGAGAACTACATACTTGTTAAAATGCTCAATCCTTCTGCTGAACTGGAGCCATCCAACATTTGAACTTCTTATCAAGTGATTAGTTAACTTTGAGTAACATAGTAGATTTTTTGCAAAGTGTACACTAAAGGTAGTAATTTCCACTTTCCAAATTATCATCGGTAACAGACAATACAGTAAATTGTTAGCAAGTTTCCAGGAACTATGCCTGCCTTTCAGGAAAAACAGGTAATAGTTTCCTTGGATGCAGAAATTCAGAAGGTGCAAAGATTTGTTCTTCCTGTCATCAGTAAAAAGATCATGTCTTACTCATGCTGTCGTACAGGCTGTCCCCAAACCTTCACCTCCATCAGGCACTAAGAAGCTCACAAGGAAACAGAAGTGCAATGCTTAAGATAACTGCCTCAAAAAGCCACATTCTACTATTCCGATATCTCAGTGTTGTCAACCTCACATAGTTTTTTGTAGGCCCAGCCATTTTCCAGTTGCTACTGCCCAGCTGTGTGTGAACTGTGTCAGCATCTCTACACAACAGAAAGTGCCTTCCCTGGCCCCTCTCATGATTTGTCCTCTTGGCAATTCACACACACAAGAGTATCTATACTTTGTGTTATGTTTTCATCAGAGAAAAATGATCACTTTTCTTCCTGAGATAGAGCAGCTAGATAACAAACAGAGAAAAGGGAAACTTAGCTATCAAGGGTTTTTGTTTGTTTTTTTGTTTTAAATAACCAATCATAAGTCAAACACAGCTTAAATATAACTACTCGTTAATAACGTGTAGGTAGAGGAAACTGGGATTCCCTTCCTGCTCCCACTGACCTTTTTCCACCAAACATACACCACAGACTGAAAATGGAAAAAAAAATACCAACAAGAACAACAACAAAACAAACAAACAAAACAGAAAAACCAAAAAAAAAAACAACCACCATCACCTTAAATATAAAAACAAAGTCTTACTTCCTTCAATGTGAGCCTGTGGGTTCTTATAGAGGTGTTCAATCCGGCCTGTATTAAAAGAACTAGACCGACGAACGATGCCATGAACCTGGGGATTGAACAAGGAAGGATACAAAAGGAAAGTGGTAAACATTAAGAGAAAAACGTTCATCATCGCTCTTTTCATATACATGGGCCTAGCCCTTATATCAGGTGATCAGATATCGTCTCTATTCCTAAAGGCAGATAGTTATCCAAAACATAATAAAACACTTGGAGATGAGCTCTGATGCTGTACTATTTTTTTTAGTACCCTTCAGTGGTTTCACCTTCTCCCTTGTTGACACCGCTAGCAGCCCAAGCACCAGACGCAGTAGAGAAAACACAATGAATTGCCCTAGAGCACTATCTCCTAGCGAGTGAGACTTGCCAACATTACTGGAGTTGGAGAAGCAATATGTGAAACCCAAGATAACCCCTTCTACCTGGTTGCCGAGTCTTTCTTCAGAGATGGTGGGCATGGAAAAAGCAGCAGCAGGAGACAGGGCTAGAGAAATGAGAAAGGGGGCAGAGAGCAGGGAAGGAAAATACAAGGGGAAAGAAGGGGCAGCAGCTGCAAGGCCCAAATATGTTTTAGAAAACAGCTGTTATTCACTGTCTCAGGCGTTGGAAGAACAGCCAGAACAGTCAGTGTTATTTTGCAGACCTCATGACTCAGTGTTCTCCAGTGGGTTACAAGACACACAGGCAAGCCTAAGGCTGAAACGCAGGTTAGGAACTTCCCTTAACCAGCCATGATAAATAAGTCAGTGAAAAAAACCCACCACTGGTTCTGACTAACATTAAAGAAAAGCCCATTTGTGTCTAATACATTAGAGAAATTGTTCAAATACTGATCCTGTTTCCTCCTTATGTGAGAAAGTCCAATGCTTGCTGCCAAAATTCATGTTAGCTTAGGTTACCAGCTGCAGAAATTGTGCTTGCACAGGTGAAAGCAAACTTCAGCGTCTGACTGTCCTCCAGATCTTCCTGCCCTTTATTGTTTCTGAAAGTGATCCCTTACAACTTGATGCATCCTACACTTGTTTGGGATGGGCCATCGCTTTACTCTCTCACTTCATATGAACTTGTGCTTGCGAGACTATACCAGCAGGAACAGGTACATTTTGGGTTTCGGTTTAGTTTTGTTTGCGGATTTTTGTTTTACACACAACTCAAACTGTGATTATTGACAGTTTTTATTCCATCTTAAGTCTGAAACTTAACTCAATAAAAAGGTAGGCACAACTGCAGAGTGAGACCGATTTACTGCTTTACAAATGACATTTTGGTGGCAGGATCTCTAATAATAGCTGAATATCTTCATCTTTATGATTTGCAAGTGAAATTTATTATGCCAATTTCCTTGCATAAAATCTTATGTGCCCAGCCATACAACAGGCTCACAATGTACCTTGTTCTACAATTCAAATGCTATTTTTTCCACAACTGAGTAAAACATCTGCTTTTTGAGGATCAATGTGGAAATTCAAAAGATGGCCCAAAAAGAAATTTCCATCAAATAATGAATTTATTAAGACAAATTTTCAAAGTTACGTAGTTAAAAGCCCTATCAAAATATTTATTTATAAAATATGGGGTTAATTTATAGGGACATAAGGTTGGAAAGTGTTTCTTTGTAAAAGAAGACACTTCCATAACAACTTCACTTTTGCAAAAGATGCTGGAAATACTTTGAGTACTCAAATGAACATCTGTTTTGCTGCCTTAAAAAAAATAAATCAGATTTTGCAGTTTTAAAACATCAAATTATTCTGAAGGAAACTAAATGCTCTACAACTCTTCTAGCAAAATTAAATATTTTGGCTTAAAGTCCTGATGAGAGACTTCTTGAGCTCTCAATTATCTATCTCTGAATGAAGTCATGCTGAAATTCAAGTTCACACAAACCATTGACCAATAAGTCAAATCTTGCCAGCAAGCCTCACAGCTTGATGAAAGACTGTGCTTGCAAGAGTTTTGTGTCAGCTGAATGACTGAGATATCAACATTTGACCAATGAGATGTACTAAATGCAATCACCCCAGGATTTCAAAAAGTTTCAGCAAAGAAACGTATCCAGAGAGCCTGTTGCATCCAGCGATAACAAGTAAACATGCAAACCCAGCTTTTCTTTCTCCCACTCCTTTTTCTGGTATGCACGTACAAGAGAAAGAAAATCTGCCAAATGCTTAATCCATGACAGCAATAGTACCATAAAAAAAAAAACCTGATGAAAGGTACCTTTGTCTACATAGGACAGGTGAAATGCAAACCTTGTGACAAGCCAAAATGTGTGCAAACTGGTTAATCTAGTTAAGAATGTAAGATCAGTGGATTTTTCTCAATAGGACTTGATCTTTGAATGGATTGAAAATTTTTTTAAAAAAGGTCAAACAAACCACCTTAGTCAGGGAGGGAATCAGTTATCACCTGTACTCTTGTGTTCAGTTATTCAGGAACTAACTGGGAACACAGGAAAGAATTCCAACAATAAATGGAGAGTTGAGGAACAGGAAAAAAAAAAAGCCTATACCAAATTATTGTAACCCTTCTATTGTGGAAAGGGTTATATTTCATTTTAGTTGCAGTTAGCAGTTCCCAATTTCATTGTGGACTAGGCAAGAGCATGTGCATTTGCCACAATGCAACCACTATAATACCTCTGTTTGCCAAACAGAACAGAGAAATAGTAAAAATAATCAATTTACAACGTGGAAAAAAACAACACCAATAAGCAGATATCAACAAAGCAGGAGAAAGGATGGAATAAGGAAGGCAAGACTAAACATATGCAGCAGCATGGAAAGCACAAGCTGGTTGAGAGGAGACTTCTCACTAAGATATGAAGCAGTATTACAACAGAAGTAATGAAATCCAGTCTTAGAATCATCATTAGCTTTTAACTAAAAGCCAAGAAAGCTATATTGTGGGGAGATTAACTCGACCAACACTTTCCTTCCATTATCATACATTTTAGAAGCATCTTTCATGACCAAGAAGGTAAACATTTTCATGTATATGCCCACAACAGTTCAAAACCATCAAATCATACCATAATACTGTGATTGTCGCTTTGCTGGGCCACAAAAAAGGCAGTTTTGCCAGGGAAAGTTATGCAGCAAGAAGGAATCAGACTCCCTTCATTTTAAGAAAAAGGTAAATAAAAATCATGTGCTAAGCAGGAATATAATTAATCCAAGAGAAGGGGTGTAAAGTAACACTAACAAAGTATATTTTTGGGTTTGGGTGTTTGTTGCTTTTTTTTCTTTTTCTTTTTAAACAGAGAAAGCAAAATGCAAGGTTTTGCTGAAGTATAACTGCCAAAATGAAAGGGCCTTTAGTGAGGGGGGGTGGGGTGGGGAGAGAACAAACAAGAGATTCTTATTCCTTTATGTGGTACATTGCATCATAAATTATTCCCTAATTCCTTACAGTTTTGGCTCTCACAGGTCACTGCTTATCTAAGTTGGCGGGAAGCATGCAAAGCAGCTATACCCCGAGGAGAAGAGGGAATCCACCAGTGGACATTAGATGATAAATAGTACAATAAGCTGGCATGATTACAGGCCATGCTGCACATTCCTCTCTGGAGTTTTGATTTGTTATCTAGGGCTGGAGTGGAAAACATACACAGAGAAGGACAGAAGCAGAGGAAGCCGGAGCTGCAGCATCCAAATGACTCCATCAGCTCACAGCCGGTCATCAAGTCACTCACCTCATAGCCTTTTTCCAGCAGGAACTCAGCCAAGTACGATCCATCCTGGGAAGAGTAAGATATAGGAAAGTGTTAGAAACACAGTGAATTGGTCTGGGAGATTTGGACTGGTTAAGGTTTCAAAAAAAGGGAAGAAAAAAAAAAAGATTTAAATGAGATAACTGGGTAGCAAGCATATACTTTGATTTCTCCAGATTTATACACTGACCTAAAAATACTATAGATGCTTTCTGGTTAATTTTAGATTAAGAAGCAGTGTATTTTAAGATAAGTTGCTTACAAATGCTGGTTGAGAACTGCCGTTTCTTGAATCTCTTCCCAAGTTCCATAATAAAGTGCCTGGGGATGTCTTTCCAAAATATCCTAACCACAGTTATTGAATTTGAACTATTTTGGAGATAGGGAAGGAAAAATATTCTAGAAAAATCGGTGCACGCTTGGCATACTCAGCAAACTGCTGTGCCTCTGTAGCACTGTGTCACACTCTCGTCTCCCTTGCACACACGCTCCTTCAGGCAGCAATAATTCTGCCTGCCTGACCAATTGAGTTTTCAAAAATATCCCTAGCACACCCTATATTTATACTACAGAATACAAGCCATTTTCACATTTTGTATATTGTTGAGGGTTGAGAGTTTGAGTTGGTTTGGTTTGGGGTTTTTTCCTTTTTTTTTTTTTTCTACCTTCCTTTTAAATCCTTATCAAACTTAAGCTATTAAACTCCCAAAAAGCAAATACTCTAAAACACATGCTAGTGCATGTTTTCCTGAAATAAGATGATTTTTCTGGCATCACTAGTACCAGGATTACCAAATACAATAAGTCACATTATCCTTTTAAATGTGTATGCACCATCACAAACTCAGCAGTTTACCGCTCCAGAAGAGCGCTCACTAACCAATTTAGTGAACATTACCCATGCCCCAAGAGTCTGCACCTTTTCACTGACTTTTTGACCTGGTTGTTTCTTTAATATGTGAGACTATACCACCATAGTCAATCAACTTGCTACAGAAAGACCATAAAAACACGAGGTGCCACCTATGCTTACATTCTTAAACTCTGCCACGTGGATCTACTCTGAGGTGATCATGGCCACAGACACTCAAGCACAAAACTAAACAGACATTTTGTTGGTCCTCTTTTTAAAAGCATGTTTCTCCAGAGAAAAACCTCTCACACCTCAGATTAAATTAATTTTTCTTGTCTCCTAGGCAGCCTAAGGAGAATAGCATACTGAAAGTAAGACATTTGAGGTGCAGCAGGAGGCCCTATTGCAGCAGGGCTGCCAGTGGAGACTGCCTATTACGCTGGTGGCAAAATCATGCCTAAGTCTATGCAAAATGGCACAGTGCAGCGTACAAGGGGTATGTTGCTGTATGTTTAAAACTGCAACATTAGAAAAAAATGAGTGACTTTATGGTATAAATGTTTCACAGAGTCTTACACAGTCTAGAAGAGCTTGAAAGCAAGAAAGAAAGCCTCAGCTTCCATACTTCTCCCACAACATGTGTGTGTTCACATAATTTATATAGTGCCATAAGCCAACAGCCATCGCTCTATGACACCAATTGATCTGCAACATGAGAAACCACATATGCCATGGCATCACTGGAATAGTATGTATTTCTGTACATCAAATGAAAAAAAAAAAAGACCCTATAGAAAGGAGAAATTCAAAGAACATGCAATGGAAACTCTGCAGAAACATGGGGGCAAAGGGGGGCATGACAACTACCTTTAATATAGTCATCTATTTCATTAGTAATTCCTCTAGGATTTAGGAGAGGTGGGTCAAGGAAAGAAATCTTCCCAATTCTCCTTGGTTTCTCAGTTCTCTAAATAAATAAATATATAAAATATGTAGGAAGTGAAAGTGGGAGACCCAGAGTGCAAAGGACATGAAAAAAAGAAAGGCTGTGATTACTTAGGAAGCTGATGGGAAACAGACTTGACTAGGATTGAACCCTGTCAATAAGGTCTTGTTCTTCTCACCCAGGCCATTGCTCAAACTTTCCAGTTGCCCTGGAACATTTTGAACCAGCAGTGGCACTCGCTTCCTCTGCGCTTCCTTTCCAGGTCTATCAAGTGATAGGGCAGGGCTTTACAATGAGTGGGAAACAGGCAGCAAGTGTGAAAGCTACTGGTTTCTGGCTCTAGCACAGCACAGCTGATTTACTGTCTGGTAATCACACACAATGCAGATTCATGCTGTCCTGCACTGCGATACCGTATCACACATGGCCCCCAGGTTTCACATTTCCTTTCTTTTTCAGTACAGCAGTTGTCAATGCAAACGACAATCAGAACACCAATCAGTGTCAAAGAGTTTGCAGCTTGTAAGGATAGTATGGTTTCCATCTTTCCCTAACGAGGTCAAGGAGTAAATAATATTAAGTAAGCTCTATGAAGTGATTTAAACCTTTGTCCATAGGAGACTGCATTATGCATGTAAATGTTGTTAAGAAAGCTATTGATTTCCATTTATACTACAAGCAGAGCTTTCAAGATTCAGGAATCACTAAACTAGGAAAGGAGTATTAGAGGATCTAGGCACTTAGCAAGAAATCTCAACTTTTGTTAGGGTTAGCAGATTTTGCTTTAATTGAGCCACGTGCTGCCAACCATATCCATTCCTGGTTTGCATCTCAGCAGTAATGGACCATCATGAAGTGCATGACTTAGTCTGATCCATGAGGTTAGGGACTGGGGGGGGCAGGGTCTCCCCTTTCGTAAGAGATGCTTATAGTCATCTTGATCTTATTTCATCAAGTGTTTTACTCCAATACTATCAGTCTAAATCATGTCCTCCTTAATACTGAAAAAACAATACCAGCTTAGGTGGTGGTGAACACATACAGCCAGCAAGGCATTAGCATGCCCAGAGACTAATCCAATCATTCAGGTGGCTATAGGTATCCTAGTCCCCAAAGCCAATCACAAAAGCAAAGTAAAAAAAACAGTCTACACAGATTAGAGAGCTCAGTTACTGTGTTGTCTCCACTGGGAAGTATGCTATTATATTTTAGAAGCACTGTCACATTTGAGAGCTTACTTTTGCTAATGCAAAGTACCCAGCCATTGCTATCCAGTTTATAACAAATCCACAAAAATTCAGAAGACAGAAGTAGGTCATTTTGTCTGTGGCCAAACTATCAGTCTTAAAAGACAATAGCCTACAAACTAAGTAGGATTGCAATGAAACCTGGCACTGCACAGATATGTCAGACCAGCTTGAGCAGTCAAAACCGTTTAACAAGACTGATTAAATAAACCACCTCAGTTAAAACAGTTCCTCATCAGCACAATCTGACATATCAGACTTGAAGAATCACTACTCAATCTTTAGCCAAATAGGAGTTTGAAAGCACATACAAAGAATGGTACTTCAGCTGGCTTCCAAAACACAGTAGCAGGTTTCCAACTGCAGCTGCCTTACAACATGTTTGTAAAGTTCCCAGACAAAAGAAAACAGTCACATAAACTAGAGTGAGACTACTTTAGGATGCAATATTTTATATTTAATATAGTTGTTAATGTCAAGAACTTCAATAAGCTATGACACACTATCAAAGAAAACCTCTTCCAACGGAATGAAGAAATGGAGACATAAATGAGTTAGTGCTTTGCCACAAATATCTAGAATTAAAAAGGTATCAAGTTTGACTTGATCTATGAGCAAAGAATAGGATCATTTATACAGAAAACTGAAAACAAGAGGAGTTAAATAGCCTTTTCAACAATCCAAATCTCCTTTATTTTGCTACAATCTATACAGGGAAATACCATTTGTAATGGACTTGTTTTGGATTTATACTAACAAATTCAGAGAAAGTTATAAAAGTAACTCCAAATGTAAGACATATTCATCCTTTTCCTTTGATGTGGACATCTTTCCGCACAGCTCCTGGATTCAAGAACTGGATTATGCCTTACCTGAGCATTTGTAATTTGGAGGGGACCCTTTCTTCCCCACAGCTCCTCTCTGCTGGGGGAGTAGAAGAAAGTACTAGATGAATGAAGAAACAAGCAAAAAGAGACCAAGAGGAAGAGGAACAGGGTTCTTTTTACTACTATTCCTAGAACTCCAGAAGTACATGGAGTACTTTTTCAAAAGGAGGGAAAAGGAATTAAAAACCTAACACAAATGACACAAGTGCATGATGACCGTAACGGAGGAAAAAGGGCTGCCATTGCAGGGGGACAGTATAGACATTTGAGAAGAAACATCCCCACTGTACCATGGCAAAAATCATATACCCTACAAACATGTCACGTTAGGAAATCCCAAAGCCATGCCAAGGATTGCGAGAAATCCTGCTGCAATACCCCTACAGAAACTATCCACCAACAGCCCAACTCTCTGTTTTCCGAAATAATGGACCTGCTAATATCAATCAGATTCCCAAACCTGACTCCCAGCCATAAGTGACACTGTTGCTTGAAAAGCAAGACTTCACAGGATAACACAGTGGGGAAGAGCCTGACTACCGTGCCATCTCCCTCACTCCTCATGTCTACCCATTAGCAAACAGATTAGCAATAAAGCCTGAGAACATAAAAATGCAACACACCCACTGTCAGATGAACTGTTTGAGGGAGGTACCGGGTTTTTGATATTTCTAAGGTGGGTGCATATGATGAAATATCTGTCCATTTGCTATATGCTTTTAGTTTTGCTCTGTACTTCCATTTGTCACAAATATCAAATTTTCAGACTTTATTATTCCTTTGGAAAAAAAAGTGCCATCATTTTCCATGTATCATGTGAAGTACCAAATTTGGTTATACTTAAAAAATTCAATATTAAGCAAGGGTAGAGCCATACCCTTAAGAATAACACTACAAAGGTGAGTTCTTGGAAGTTCAATTATAGATGTTGTCAATTACCAAGGCCATTCATAGCAGCTCTAAATTCCTTTTGAACTACAAACTATAGTTGTGCTCTGCCGAAGTTAAATATTGATAGGTTCAATTAATCTGTTTGGGGGATGGTGCGTGGAGAAAAGAGGCACACATTAAGCCATAGAACATGGTTTTTATTTCTTAAAGGGATCTTTCTCCAGTAACATCACCAACAGTGCACTGTCACCATTTTCATTTAGCCTTCTTTAATGAATAATCTATACTTCCATTAAAATAGGCAGAACCAATGCCACTAGTAGCCTTGCAAATAAACTGTTGCTTCATCAAGCTTAAAACTTTTGCGTAGTTATAAACTTATGCTATTTCAGTGACTTAAGCTGGACTGTGGTGGCAGGGAACACACACCATTCGAAAATCATTTAGATGTTGTTTTAATAAAATCCATAATAACAACTATTCATTTGTTTGTAGCACTCCAAAACAGCCTTCCTTAAAAAAGAAAAAAAAAAGGCCAAAAGAGTAATACAGTTTAATGTTATTTTTGCTGAAAATGCATACTTCTAATCATTTCCAATTATTTATGGAGGAAATCAGTAATTTTTTGCAGCCATTTTAAACAGAACAGTGCTGTACTTTGTCTCTAGTCTTCAAGGCAATACTCGAGGTAAAGCATTAAAGTGTTCATAAAAAATTCTCCATACTGAAAAAAGGAAGAATTATGAACTCTGAAGTACTTAACTGATTTATTAAAGCTGCCACCCTCCAAATGCAGTAGTTAGTTTGCTATTTTGATTTGTGTTCTGGCCAAGTAAGAATAGGAAAACAAGTGTCCTTTTGTTTCTGTGGTCAAAAGAATGTCAAAACGTAATAAATATTTAAAAAAATAATCTTTCTTTGTTTTAGAACATTCCCCACCTAATTGAAGGGTTTTTGTAATGCATTAACTGCAGCAAAATTGAAAAATTAAGCAGAAGGAAAAGTTATCATTAGCAACAACAACAAAAATGTTCTAATTACATTACTCTGTTCTTTTTCAATTAAGAGTTGTTTAAAAGTAGAAAAAAAGCAAAGTTGCTTTGGAAAAGTGAATCACCATGTTATTTCCTAGTCTGAGCTCCATCTGACCTCACACACTATTCCACTGGTAAACTATTAAGTTAAATTAAGAGCTGCAACTGCAAGTTACGGACAACAGCAACGAGGGTTTTTTCCTTCCTTCCTCCCTCCAGTTATCTTCATCCAAAACAACATTATTCACATCATCAATATTTATAGCTATTCTACTGTAAACCTCAGCACCGACACTTCATTTAAACAAACCTCTGCACCACTCTAAAGCCAACACGAACAGAATAAGCCTGTGTAATTCAAATTTGCTCTCCATTATGAAAGGCAACCAGTTATGAATTTTGGCTTAACTTAAGCAAACAACAGTAAGGTATGTCAGTACAATACTGCTGATTTTTTTTTTCAAGTGTTGGTATTTAAAAATATAAAATTTTCAGTCTAAAACACGTAAGATATTCTACAATAATCAAACAGCTTGCATCTACCACACAACCCCCTGCCCCCTGCCAACATCTCAGCTCGAGAAAAACAAGTTACACCATCAAACTGAGCATACTAAGTTTTAGTATACTAAAACTGTGACACTTAATGTGTTATTTCCAAATACACTTACCACAACTTCTCCAGGGATGACAATTGGGTTCTTGATAGCTTTTTAGAAAAAATTAAAAATCATATCCCTAAATTCAGAGACTGTTTGTTCAAACATTCAGCTACTCAAAATATCTATTAGTTTTCAGATGTGCCTAAAGAACTATTTTTATAAAGAGGAAAAGTATCAGTAGAGAGTCTTTTGAAGATTTTAAAGATCAAGCTTTTTCTGAATACATGTTGTGAGTCATAATATGTTACTTTTTTCTTCAAATATGAATGTCAGCAGCATAGTAATATAAAACCAATTGGTTATGAACTCTGAAATTGAGAGCAACCTAGCTATATTTTTCTGCCTCATTGGTGAAACCACAGGGATCAGAGGTATGTGTCTATAAACATGGAAATGCAAATCATATGGACAACAGTCCACAAGAAAATTAAAACCTCTACTTATGGTGTTTGCAATGGGAAATCCATAACAGTTTTAAAACCCACAAGATGATTGTTTTGCCCATCCCTATTTCCTCCTGCTTCCAAAAAGTTATGGTATCAGATGATCTTTCACCTTTCCAAAGCAGTAACAGCAGCTCCAGTTAGCAGCAGCTACAAGCATCTGGACGTGCCCATCCTCAGTACTCAGACTAACCCATCAGCCCCATTAGGTGACTCACACTGCTGCAGCCCACTTGGGGAGGGGGAAAACCCCTCAATCTGCAACAAATGCAAACTCACCCCAAAACCAGTGGAAACCCAAACGGGAGAACCTAGCTGGACAGAGCAAAGAAACCAGGAAACCTAGGAGTAAGCTGCAGGATGCAATCTCAAGAGTAATTTTGACCTCAAAATTTGAAGCTTCAGGTTTGTTGCAGGAACAAAAGAAACCCCAAATCATAAAGCCCAGAAATGGTTTTGGAAAAAATACAGCGTCTGTTATGTTTAAGACAGATGGGTAATTTTGTGAACTGACAGGAGGAAAAGACGAAATCTCAACATGCCATCTTTACCTTTAACATCCTACAGAGGAAAACCAAAACACAAGCAGTAACATGACTATTACTGTAACTGGGGAGGCTACCTGAACTTATGACCATAGCTCAACACATGCCCTACCACAAACAATGGACTCATCTTGCCTTCAAACAGACCTGTGTGTATTTTTTTGCCGCAGCAGCCTACCACAGCTGCTGAGGTTAAAGCTGCTTTCACCATAGTAGCACCAGCCTCTCGCACTGCTGCTCACTGCCCAAGTTTGTTACTTTAAGTTTAGCCCAAGACATTGTTTCATAACAGAGTGTAAGGTCGGTTATTTGAGAGAAACCAAAATAAACATCCCACTTGCTATCATCTTTGCATGAAACCTAAGCATAATGAAGGAGAAGCAAATGATCGTTGACAGGAAAAAAAGGTTTTTAATTCATTCTTCAGCTTTACATATGGACATAGCAATTTAGTCTGAAATATGATTCATTTACAGAGAAATGCAAAACCAGAAAGCAAGTATATTCCAATTGGAGTAGAGAAGCAATGCACAGTAAGACAACCTGTATTTTCTTAAATCTTTGCATAGTTAGAAATTGGAAAATACAGTCAGGAATACTTGATTGGTATTTCAGAGCTTTAAAAGCTCTCAGACTTGCAATATTGCTTGGGTGGAAGAAAAGCACTGATTCTGCAATAATACAGTCTGCAAGTCATGGGAGAAACCACTCTGTTTCCCAGACATTTGAAGTTCTAGGAGAAGATAACTTGTGATGCAACTGATCCTTACACTCTTAGGTATTGCCTCTCCCAGTCAGCATGGTGGGAGCCCAGTTTTTACTGGTCTGGCATCTACTAAGGCACAAATAGATTTTTCATGAACTCTGCTTGTTTGTGCAATTCCCACCTTTTCATTTCAAGGTTCTCACGCTTCCCAGTTTTCAGTAAAAAAGGTCTTTAAAAGGTGGCCCCCAACACTATACACACAGTTGTAAATATTCAGAGTGGCCAAGAGACCAGCAAGCCAAAGCATGATCATCATCAGAGCTCCAGGCAGCTCAGATTTCTCTTTAAACCAAGAAGGGATACAGTAAGAATAAAATTTAATAGGAAAAAAAAAAATATAAAAAAACCTACCACCAAACAAAACCTCTATCACAGCAATAACTTTCCTGATGCTTTTTCAATGGAATAGGAAAGGAAAACAAACAAGAAAAACCCCACAGAAATCCCAAAGCTAAACTCTTCTGAAAGAATATAAATATTTGGACCAAAGTGTTACATTTTAAGTAACTCTTTACTTGGTATTTGCATAATCTTTTCTTCAGGAGAAACTGAAGAAACAGTAACAGGGAGAAATGTAACAGGAGAGCTCTTAGGAGTTGTACCCAAAAGCTCACTCCACACATATGCTTGTCTTCTTCACAACAAGGGAAGCATTTTGAGGCCTAAATACATAAAGCTGCACTTCAATTTATTGAAAAAACAGAAAATATAGGAATCTTAAGTCAGTAAGTTCTTCCTATGCCTTCCAAAAAGTTATCCTTACAAAAAAAAAAAAAATAAATCTAGAGAAATAATTAACAGAGTCAAAGGCACGTAGCCTACAAAGATTTAAATACGATGCTTTTAACCAGTTTTTCCAAAGATAACATTCACCATAAAAATGTGTGGCAAAAGATGGAATGCCCAGAAGCTACTTCACATTTTGTCAGCTATTTTTGGGCAANTGTTCCATAGTAGAATGAATACAATGAATGAAATACAGGAACTCTGTGGTAGAATCCGATTGAATTAAAAGATTGAATGAAACACAGTGCCTACCTTCCTCTGTAAGCAATGACAACTGCTAGTGAAGATGTTTAACTACACGATAAATGCACTCATGTTCAAAACATTTAAGTAAAGAATGACTGAAATTGGGCATTAGACCTGACACCTCTGTTCCATGTCGCCGCTCTTGCTAATCAAGCGCTGTGATGCCACATGGACTGAGCTTCCTGGTGGTGAGAAGCCAAGCAGGATAAGAATTATCTAGGCGATAGACTGCAAAAGGATGCAATGTTTTTCCAGAGAAGGTTGCAGAAGGTCATCCTTATATTTACAGATACCATACAATGCCTTGTGTACCCAACTTCACAGCTTTCCCTTGTCAGCTTCAAAAGGGGGAAAAAAACACCCAGTTTCATTAATTGCCAAGGTTCCTGCCTGAGGGGAACTAGAAAGGAAAAGCGAGCAATCACGTTCACTTATCCTATCTGTCAGGAACAGGATTTGGAATAGACAACTACTATGAAACCGCCAGCAAAAGACCTATTTCTTCAATTCATAAAGTACTAAAATTCACCTGCAGTTTGAGTTAGCAATAACCCCTTGTATCATCTTAAAGTGCAGTTTTCAAAAGAATTCTTTCGCCTAGCTAACCTTCGTGAACAGCTTCCTAATTAAGATTAAGACAGACATATATCAAGGTAAAGCAACTGTATAGCTTAAGTATTCCCACATCAGTTTTGTTCCAATGAATTATGCAGTTTTGCACAGATCTCTGAAACAGAAGAATTATTTATAACTTCCACAAAGAAGCCTTTAAGCAGCATCAAAATAAATTACTTCAAAGGGCTTGTCTCAAACATTTAATTTCTTTCATCTGCTGTTCCACAAAACCTGAAACTAGTTAAATTTAACTGACTTTACAAGCTGTGGAGAGACTTAGTACACAGGACACATTTTAGTCATTTTTGTCTGTATTCATAGTAATTTCCTCTAATCTCAAGGTTTCTTAGCAGTTCGTTTGAATCGCTTTGCGCCCTAGGAACTACAGGAAAAACTATGGAAACCTCCCTGTCTCACTTATTTTGCAAGCTGTTCTGTTACATTTATTCCTGGTTGTACTAATAACAGCCTACCAAAGCCAAACAACACAGTATCACAATCTTACTCAAAATGTATAAAACTTCTTTAATTTAATTGCCAAGGGTTGTGAGGGTACACTTTAATTCAACAAACAGCAGTTTTTGGAAAAAGGCAGACATGAAGAAAATAGTATCTAGTTTTCATTACAAACATCACCAGCAGTTAAAAATGGCAACATCCTAACTTCTTTAAGAAGAACACTTAAAATTTCCATAGCAGGCACAGGAAGAGAACTCTTGGATTTGTTAACATCAAATGTAAACATAACAAAGTGCAAGAAGGCCTCATTTTCAGAAACATGAGGACTCAAAACAGCCCTTTTCTTTGAACAATACACTAAGCCCCCTAGCAGAAGATTATCTGATATGTGTACACGTAAGCAATTCCTAAAATGAAGCGCATGGGTCCTTCTTTTTGTGCTGTTAACAGTTACAGACTACCACCACCATGCAGCTATTTGGAAGAGTCTTCCTGCTTCATATTTGCAGGTTCACCTGCAACCTGGCTTTTGCCTGGGCTAAGCCACGGATCCAGGCACGGATCCTCCAGCCACACACATGCTGCTCCCGTGGCAGAATTCCAAATAAAAAACTGTGGCTTCATGCTTGCACATCTTGTTTGTCAATATTGCTTTGTTTCCCCACGAACAACTTGGCAAACAGGCAGGCTAGAAGGGTGCTAGTTGGAGCAAAGCTGGTCCTTTCAGCTGGGCGCACATGCAGCAGTTGGGCATGTGTTGCAATTCAAGCACTCTGTGCATATCTGGATGACCTGTGATGGGAATACAACTTTTCTATATCTTTTGGAAAGTTTGCTTGTTTCTAAAGATGACAACAGTTCTAGATCCATAGGGAGAATATTCCATTTTTTTTCCCATACCAGACATTTCTATTTTACTCAAGACTGTGGTTTACTTGAAGGGATGTTGAAACTTGAAAGAAGACGTTTCCAGGTATTCTCATGTACTTCTGTAAGGCAAGCTCAACCTGGCAAACTAATGTAGCCATCAAGTGGCTAACATCTGCATCAGAAGGTAAACAGCAGGGGTCCCGCGGAGTGGGGGAACAACTATAAAGACAAGCAGGCAAGGAGGGATACTCGTTCTGCTGGTGTGTAATATAAGAATTTCTCCAAAATTACTGGGATGGGACCAGCAAAGGTTGAGCTTGTTACTCTCCTGTTGACATCAGGAAAGGTAAAATTACCAGTTGCAGTGAAAGTTGACGTGCCAATCTATTCAAACAGTGAATGCTATATTTTCCCACAACTATTGTCACATTTTAATTCTGTTCTGCTGCTTTCCTTGAAAGGAAAGTTTTTTCCCAAAGACTTTGGTGCCAGATGTCTATTTACACAGTCTTAATGCATTTCATGCCTTGAGGATGGCAAGCTATATTTTCCTCCACATACCCATGCCTGCGTACAGACGGTACATACAAGAAGCTTGTATCTAGTCAGTAAAAAGCATTTCATGTTATCTTGCATAAGAACAGTTTTCTTTGTAGTTCATTTACATAGAAGCAGTAGGTAGGCACGGCACTACCTCCTGAAGAGCATCAGGAATCATTCACACACAAACATTTCATGCATAGGGTCAAATGCATTTCTGATCTATAACAATTCAGTTTTCATCCAAGGACACACAGAAACAAGTGGATATATTCTTCATTGGATTACCCCATACTATTGACAGCTTAGCTGTTTTATGCTTCACTGATAAGAATCCTGATTATTGCAGAGCATCATGCTGCGTCCTTCATGCTTTCATGAAAGCTAGTAATTTGTAAACACTCACTTCATTTTTATTTAACTTTTCACATCAAATAGAGAGAAATGAAACTCAGTGGTACTAATGATATTTTGTGGAAGGTGGTCAGGAACCAAGAAGCAGCATAGAGACCGGCAGTCACAGATGTCCACAGGAACCTTCTCCATATCTAACTATTTATGCTTTCCTAAAGTCTTAGAAGTTAGTAACATGATTAATAATATCTTTGCAAGATCGTTCTTCACTTTGCCTATGTTTATTTACAGCTTGAGGAAAATCTTAATAAAAATGCATCCTACAATGCAACTACAATGCATCCAAGTGCTAGACTAGTAGTGCAATATACTAAGTTATCTTTCTTCTCTTTTTAATGCATAGCTAGGCCGAGTAAAACAAATTACTCTTGCTGATGCCATGCAGTTGAAGTGCAAATTGCAAAGTCATTCCCACAGTTTTTGTCTCATTCTCCTGACAAGAACTAGAGCTCTAAAGATTATGTTGTAATAAGAGGTAAAGATTTAGCTGCACTGTCCCTCCTAGCTTTAAACATGCAAAGAACAGTCCTGCAGGGCCTCAACTGTTGCCTCTGGCATGATTTGTGTTTGATATCACCCAAGCAACTTAAATTTGGTTTTAAGCCTTTTTTTGCCATAAGCATAAAAATGAATTATTATGCATAACATTGTTTATAAAACACCCTCAAATACTATAGCAATGTATGCAAACAGTCCAGAAAACAGGTAGCAGGAATGAACACTGATTAAAACACATAAACAAGCACATGTCCCAGCAGAAATTCTTAGGCCAACTTACCCTGTTGTTAGGAGGGGGAAAGGAAAGTGGTTTTTGATTTTAATTGCAGAAATATTTCTAAGTGGCACATTCAAATGCGCTTTTACTGAACAGGAATGAACAAACTAATGTTAAGAATGTTGGAAACAGTATGGTAGCTACACAAACACATTTTGAATTTAACAGATCTGCTGAAGTCCAGAAGAAAAGCTTGAGTGAAAAATGAAGAGGCTATTAAGGTAGTATAAACCTTACCAGCCTCTACTGTCCATGGCTCATTCAAGTACTCAGCTAACTTACCCCTGATAGTGTTTTATGGGACCGTTTTTAATTAATTTTTTAATTTTAATGGGTGACTTTACTGACACTAATAATATTTTATAGATGGAGCATGGAAACAAAAGACAGACCTGTGGGGTAACTGAGTCAGGGAGCAGCACTAAATCAATTGAAAGGCTCAGAAAGAAACCTTCAGCTTCCCTTTCAGCAGTCACCGAGTACATTGTAGAACAGCTGGCAAGACCTTCTATTTCATCTCATCACTTCTTTCTCTGGCCTTCTCCTTTATAAAATTATTTCTTTTTGATATCACCAGACACACAATAACTGGGCTAAAACATTAAGCTTGCTGTCTAAAGCTATCCTCCCACCTCTTCTCTCCATCTGGAGTTCAAGCCTATACAGGAATATTGCAACATTTTGGGAGGGTTTTCATCATCATTTCTTAAGAGAAGAAGGTTCCTTTTAACTCTTGTGAGCAAATTGATAGTACCCATGAATTGGGACTACTTTAATAAAATAAACCAGCTAGAATTAATATAGCTCTACTGCTATGTTTGCCATTGTATGCTACATTTCTTATGCCAGTAAAAATAAACTTAAGGGCCTAGTTTATCACACATAAAAATGCTCCAAGTTACTACCAAAAGGGAAGGGGGTATTCTATATGAGAGAAGTTTCAATATGTTAGATGCTGAACAGGAATGCCTTATTGTTAGAATTATTCTTGTTCTCCAAGCTTCCAAGCGTCATATTTTGTGTTCACAGAAAGAGTTGTGTAATACTTCATAGTGTATTATGGGGGGGGAAGTGTTATGGTATGAATTATTCACTTTCATTTTACCTCCCACACATTGCATAATTTAGAAGAAAAAGACAACAAAGTAGTAAGGAGAAAGCTTAGAATGTATTTAAAATGAATGTTTCTCATTAAATACATAACTATCCTGAACTGTCCTTAAAATTTCAGACCCATGGAAATGCTTTGCAGTGTTTTAGTAAGAGAAAGGCTATATAAGCCCAGTCACACTTTTCCTCTTTTGGGAAAGAAAATGATTCAAGGTCTTTTAATTCAGTTATCCCTCCCAAAGATGGGATCCGTCAAAGGATAGAAAACAGCTCAAGAATCTTCCAAAATTACCAAATTCTAGAACCACAACCAAGTTTTTACTGAACCATGAACTGTAGATGCACAAACACAATCTCTACAACAGAAAGTTCTATACATGAGATCACAATATTAAACAAATTTTCAGTAATGACTCCAAGTCTCAATCAAAAATATTCCCAGTCGATCAAAGCAGGGGGCTTGCATGCTGTCTTTGAATGATCATTTCAACAAACTGCATGTAGCTGCAAGACAAGTATTTTAATATTCCCAGTTGCTATTAAACAAATGAGAACAGTTGTAAGCATTACAGTATTCAAAAATGGTACAAATTGGTGGGGTCTCTGAAGGATACTAGCCTTCATACTCGTGAAAAACCCAACCTGAAAAGGGACTACAGGAAGGAAGAAAGAAAGGGGACCTTCATTTTGTTTTTTAATAGCATACAAAAAGTCTTTTATCCCCAAACCCCATGACTAGTTAAGAACCACATAGCGTAGCACAAATACAGTCCTTCAGACTGAGGACCAGTAATTTCTCAATGCTTACCAGCAGTATTAGCTAATGCAAAGACTTACTTTGTACTTCCCCAGAAACATTTCAGTCCAGGATAATAAAAATTTGTCTATCCACTTCTAGATCAGAGGGAATACGTTCCCTCAAATCAGAGGCAGTCTTAAGCAGGCAGATCAAAGACTAAGATCGAAATTTAGTCACAGCAGGTTAATATTCCAAGGAGAACAACTTACTTTCAGATAAAGTAATCAAATCTTTCCTTTGTATTTCAAAGTATAAAGCAATGCTAGCATAACACTGGATCCTTCAGTACTATGGTAAGTTGAATTATTCATAGAGACATAGGGTTCCACCTCTGAAATTATCTAGAAATAAAATATCAACACCACTTCTTGCAACTGAACATGAGAGCGTACAGCCTTGGGTATCACGGATATCACCAAGATCCAGGGATGGAAATGCAGAGCACAGCACACTTCACAGGTCTGTAGCAGAGGCTGCAAGTACCTTCCTGCAAGGCTTTCATCAAGATATCTGAGGTCATTTTTCTATTTTAAAACATGAATAGGCTTGACAGAAGATTATCTCGCATACCATGGAGAGTAAGACAGACTTCAGAACCAATGACAGTTAACAGCCCCCTAAAATTCTTCCCTGATAATCCACTGTTTTAAAAAAAAAAATAAAAAAATAGGTGTTCTCATTTAAAGGATGGATATGAACACCACATCCATTTCAAAAGCAGAGAGACTTCATGATCCCAATTTAACCAGTTATCTTCATACTGTTCTACAGTTAGTTCCTATCTTTACACTCAGAGTTAATGGAGCAATGCACCAACATGATGATTCATCTGCAGGTAATCAACCAGCTATATCTTCTTTCATTTCATGGGAATACCATTTGTTTTGTTGTTTGGGGTTTTTTGAAGGTTTTTTTTGTTTGTGTTTTCATTTTAAGCTTCTTTCCTTGAACAGTGGTAGAGAGCCTAAGCACTGGAAAAAGGTATCCCTAGACCCTGAGAAACAGCAATTCTTCACTGATGTGTCCCCAGAGCAGAAACTGTTTGGCTACAACTTGATGGGACACCTTAAGTTTTGGCACAATATAACAACCTTTCAGTCACTGTTTGAAATTACAGAAGAACAATGTGCAAGTCAAAGTTTAGCTGTAAATTAACACTCACTTTAATAAAAAATAATTTTAAAGTAATGACATCACTAAGCTACTCTTTTGTAGACATCTTCTCACACCTGCATATGTGAAATACACAACAGATGTTGGAGCAAGAGGACTAACTATGTCCTCCCCCACCCCAATTGAAATATGGAAAGCTTACGCATTGTCACTCTGCTGCAAGCTGATTACACTCATATTTTTGCTAAATGTTTAGTTGTGCTGGCATGTGTATTAATATAAAGAAATCAAACTTGCATAATAAAACTGGTCTGAAAGCCTCGACACAGATTTGCTCTGATTTCAGTATGAGACAGGAAAACTGGAGGAGCAAAGGAGCTCTAACCTGGTGCAAAACCTTTTCACTAATTTGGCACTCGATCAAGGAAATAAAAATACTGGATCAGTTCCAAAGAGAGCTGAACTTCCACAGCTTGTAGCTGACAGTAATTAAAAGTTGGGTGGATGGTTTGCATCAGCAACCAGTGAGAAGTAGCCCACAGCTTCTTCTGGATGTTCCTGGTAAACAACTCATCACCATTTAAAAGGAAGCCTCTTATTTCCTAAGTTCCTACAGAAGATTGACTGACATTTCAGCCTCCCTGAACCCAGACTGACAGTGGAGACTGGTCTCTCACAGTAAAAGGGTTTGGGGATTTTGTGGTGTGGGTTTTGTTTGCTTTTTGTTTTTTTAAATTAAGAAAACCCCATACAATACCACTGTTTTTTCAATTAACATACCACCTCAGGGACAATCCATCCTTAAGAAAAATGAGGTGTTAATGGAGTACATATCATACCAAATGATCCCTTTCAACCTTAATAGAGCAAAATTATTTTCAACTCTGGTAAATAAGCAGTTTGACTCAGCACTCATTTTTACAATGTAAAAAAAATAGCATTGCGGTTATTGTAATCAGATTTTCATTGCATTGGGGACTTCTGTATTTTTTTGGGCCCCTGCCCCGAATCAAAGTCAATGAACTTCAGTAGGATTTAATATAACCATTTCCACAAAGGGAAAAGTGGGGCCAAAAATTGCTCGAGTTACTGTCAGTGGTATTTGCTAGAAGAATGTGTTTGCAAAAGCTTCTTCAAGTCTTAAAATCATTGAATCTAGGACTTAAGGAAAACAAATTCTAAAGGAAACAGGTAATTTTTAGAAGACATACATAGGTTTACAGGCTCTAAGTCACTGCAATCTTCCTTTTCTTTCCAAACCCTTATATCATTTTACATGTCATGGTTCCACTCTTCAATACATAGTTCAAAGCATGTTTGCATAGCGGAGAACAGGGCATTAGTTTGAAATTAGCAATTCCAAAATAATCATCCAAATGGGAAAAAAAAGCATCAAACAGCTATTAAACCCATTTCTAGCTACTTCTTTTTAATTCCAAGAGAATCATAAATATATCCATAGACTTCAGCTGGCATCATTATAACCTTCCACATTTGGGGATTTCTTTTCCAAGAAAAAGCAAAAAATTATAATTGCATTTAATCTCACTGTAAATGAGATTAAAATGTTAACACACAGAAGCTGCCAAAAATATCACCTCTTGGCAACAGCTTGTTGGAAATCTGCAGACTAGGGAGGCCAGGTAATTTTTTTCTTTGAGCCTTCAATTTAGATTACTGATTAGGATTACCTGAGTATGATATCCTCTTACACTTTCTGTAAGAAAACTTACAGTTCTATCAACCATCTGCACTATCATCTTTAGAATATGGTCTACATTCATACTATCCAGTATATAGCATAGGCATCAGTATTTTCAAGTAAATATAAATTTTTTTTTTTTTTTTAGAAGATAGGCCACCTAGTTCTCTCAACACACTTGAACCCTGTGAATTTTACAGGCAAAGCAGGAAAATACATAGACCTGATATCCAGTTGCATTGCAAAATTAAAAGTCAGCGACAAAAGGAAATACAGGGAGACACTAAAAAGATACAGTCTGAGCAAAGCCTAATGGAAGCATTCCAGCGAACATGCCAATAAACTAATCCTCTTTAGAGTTTGGTATCTTTTTAGGAAGCAAAGGATTCTTACAAGGGTCTATGAAAGCAACTATTTTGTTGCAAGCAAATAAGGTAATGGTTTTATTAAAAACATATGCTAAAAGGTTTATCTGTTAAGCAAGAGTTGTTTTTTTTCTGCAGTGCTTTAAAGAATGATTGAATCACTTGCTCTACTATCTATCCACGCGCCAGCGCAGTACACATAATATTCTGATGTAGCAATTATTCCTATGGTATTAAACAAGTCCTTCTGAAGGAAATTAATATCATTTACAAATCTGCCCTTGGCCATCATTAACAGTAGTCGTTCTAGAGAACAAGATTTAGTAAAGAACTGACGAACAATATTGAGCTCATGACTGAAAGCAGTTCACTTAGAAAGTTTGAAGAGTTAATTAACATTATAGAAATTGCCAGTCTGCTTGTTCAGCCTGGAAATTATTTAATAAGTAAAAATACTGACAGACAAATACTCAAAATCTGTACTCAAAAAGATCAACTGACATCACTTTTTTCTCCCTACCTCTGCTCAAAACAGGTTTTACCAATACCCCTCTGAATGCAGGTGTAAGTAAAGCAAGTCAAAACATATTATCAAGATTCTCCTGTTCCAAGTAAGTTGCTTGTTTAACTTGGTGAGAGAGATTCAGACACAGGATGCCTTAGTTACTACTTTGCTTTTATGAATTTGTAGAAATAAAGGCTCATTTTGGTATTAAAAACCTATGCCAGATGTGGTACTGTTCCATTAATAGCAAAGTCAACAGATTGAGATCCTAGACACACTTGATAACTTGAAACTGTACTTGCCCCTTATGTATGTTATTCAGAACCTACATTTTATGGCAGACCTTTATTTTTTAGTATGTTGCAAGTAAACATCAAATTCACAGTAGGGACTACCTTCCTAAAGCATCTTCAAATTTATTGACAACAAATATTGGTCAAATCACTCAAGTTCCAACACAGTAATAAACTCTTTAGTTTTTCTGCTTATTAAATACCATGACATTGGGTCATATAATTGTATGTGCTCGATAGTCTCCAAGGTTAAAAATAACCTACCCTCTCCCATAAAGAAGGAATAAGATTCAAAGAAGAGCGACAGGAGCTCAATGCTGAGAAGCAAATGTTACTGCACAAATTGGAGTTTGAGTGTCCTAAATAGTATTACTCTGTCCCCAAAGATTTCAGTGAAGATACTGAAATAGGAAATTAGAATGTAAATGTATGGAGAGCAACGCAAAAGCAAGCAAAGAGGACACAGAAAAAAAAAGAGTTATAATTTTTTTTCCACCATGCACCACATAAGTTTAGCTTCCTTCTTCCATGTCCTCTGTAAAGCCAAACAAAACCACCAGGAGTTCTCTGATCCTCCTCTGTGCCTGAAGGGCACAAAAAGGAGAAGGTAATGCCAAGTCTGATTCTTAGTAATTTAAGATGAACAGGAGAAGCAGAGGGTAGGAATAAGAAAAAGCTAGCCACAGTTGGGAGGAGGCTAAAAGCTTCCCAAAATCCCAGGTTTAGTTCCTTCAAAGGCAGCTAGAGATTCCTGAGAATAAGCCAAAAAGCTACACACACTAGGTTTCAGCTTTCATACTGGACTATATAGGAAGGATACCACTATATTTAAATGTAAAGCCACCACAGCAAAAATGAATGCTAGAAGGAAATGCTTTTTCAATAAAGAGGTGCTTGAATAATCCCCTCTTGAGAAGAAAATTAAGAATGAAAGGTGCTTGCTAATTGCTCAAAGAGTCAATAGTGTGAACTAGTCAAACAACTGTAGCTGCTACAGTAAAAATACATGTTTTTATTCTCCAATTTCAACTTCTGGAGCTTTGGGAGTGAGGGAGTTGGTATTTCTTCTTGGTTTTGACATTGTACAGGGCCTACCATAAGTTATTTCAGAAGTTAAATTAATGCAACAGCCTGATATTCATCTAACATGCACACACCAAGCAATGTTACAAAGAGGCTTCAGCTTTCACTATGGAGGAAGCTGACTCCTCCATTTTCTTCTTCTTCCTAGGACTCCCTAAAATGTCACTGTTCACACACCGGTGGTGCTCACATCATCCAGCTTTCTTCCCCCAGAGTCTTCTTCCCTTCAGACAAAGCTTGGCACATCTTTAAGAACTCTGATGTTCAGAAAAGCTAATTAGTTTATTAATTAGCTTAATTATTTATTAACAATTTATTAGCAATTAACAGTACCTGTTTACCTCCAGGAAAGAGGCTCTATATAATTTTATGCCTGCTCCCATGCAAAAGGTTTCACAAAACTGATTCTTTTTTTCCTTTAAGCTTGCTTAACAGCCAGCTTCAAAACTTCATTCTCAGAGCAAAAACTGTTAGCACTTAAAAGTTAATGGAGGCGCATTAAATATTAAAACATTCCCTAGCTGAAATAAACTGAGCTATCCTGTGAAAAAGGTGAAATGAGAACAGATTTCTTCACATTAATTTACTGTCGAACCATTTAAGAACATATGTTTGCAAATTACTTGCACGTTGCTAATCCCAAGCAAGTATTCTAACTATTCTATGAATGATATAAAGCATATCTCTTCACTGGAATGGGAATAAAAAGAGAGGAAAAAATCCCCACAGCTCACACAGTAGCCATTGTTTGAGTATCAGAAGAGGAAGCCAGCACTGGCATAACTCTTAATCTGCTGAGGTACTAATTTATCTTGATGAAATTTAACTAAACTATTAGGCTGCTTTGAAGGTGTATGCTAAGAATATTAAAATAAAATAATCAGTGGCAGCTTCCAGAAAATAGCTTCCAGAAGACTAAATGCAGATGTAAACACAGCTTTAGATAGAAATTTAAATGCACCTATGCCTTGCAAGGCCAAAAAATATATTTAATAAGGAAATTTAAGTCTTACTAAAGAAACATATGTACCAAATTAATTTTTTTTATCTCTACATAAAAGAACATGTTTTACAAAGAGAGGGGTTGTTTCTGACGCTACTGATCCTACATCTTGATAAAAGACTAATATAAATATTACTAGTTACATTTGCACCAAAGTGGAGATGCTAGAGAGAAGGAAGCACACCCATCTAATCAAGCAAAATAAAATTCATATTCAATAGCATAAGTCTTCACAGAACAGTATTGTCTGAACTACTATCCTTGAACATATCAGCAGATGAATAACTTTGTAAAAGCATTTATTCATAGAAGTCTATTGTACTCAATACGAAAGAAGAAACACTTCACTATTTTTTCAAGTGACCAGAGTTTAAACTACATTGCAATGCCGAGAACCTACAGATATGCTCCAAAACAGAAACAACCAAGTCTTCAGTGACTCATAGTCATTAGTATCAGATTTTGTAGTTCAGTACAGACTCAAAATGCAAGAGCAAACCTTCACAAAATTGTCAGGTAAAGAGACTTCATAAAAGAATCTATACTATTCTCAACCTTAATTACTAGGTTTACAGCAATTAGTTCAGAAAAAAACACAACTAGCCCTGCTACTTGACAGCATTTAACTCTACTGTAGCTTACATTTCCATCTCATCTTCTCAGGAGGCAGTTTCCAGTGTGGCACACTGCAAGATGATGAGACTTAGGAATGAGTCAGTTCAGGAGGAACTGAGGACAGAACCATTCCTGAAATCCACCAGAGAAGAGAGAGCCAAAGCAGGGTTGTCTGGCTTTGTGAAAACAGGCAAATATTTTGCTTTTCCTTGTCTCCCACCCCCACCTCATTCAGTAATCAGACAGCTTTGTGAACTCAAATTAGGAAACAAGAAACTTCCCCCCCCAGCAACAGGGCTACTCAAGGTGTTATGGAAGAAGTTGCTAATTCTCATCCAGCACCAATGGGAAAAGATGGCTGTCATAGTAAGCACAGTCACCTTAAAGTTGAAACGGCTATTTGGGAGGGATGGAAGCAGATAAGTTTATCCTATGCTGTTGATTCTTTTCTGAAAGTCATAATGCAAGTGAAGCTTCTTCTCTCCCAGGCTGGAGAAGAGTTACAACACACATAGCTCAAGAGCTGCTCTTTTAAAACAGAATGGGCTGAGGTCCAGCAGCACAAAACTGAAGGCAGCTTTTAGTACCCAAACTAATCTTTTCCAGGACTACTATTTCCAGTCTACAGTCTTCACCTTCATAATTCCTCCGGGTTCAAAATTAATTTGTCTTCTGTTCTCTCTTCAGCTCTTTCTTGAATTACAGTCTTTCAATCAACTTTCACCCATTCTTCCTCCTGAGGCTGGCTGCCCTTTTCATACTGACCACTCCCAAACGATCTTTGGTGTTCCTAGCACTGCAACCTGCAGTCAAGACTTGATCTTGAAATCTTCAGGTTTACCAAGTGCATGCAACCACTAGTTTTACAATGCTGTCCCACTGCTCCATTCCGTCACCTCTACCATCATCACAGACCGAACCCTGTCTGAACATCACTGTTTTCAGAAACATTTCCGAGCCTGAGGTCTTAATTGTCTTTGAGTGCTTCAGAAACATACAGGCCGCTGTGCTAGGAGAAAGTACATTCATCTATTTGCAGGATCAGCTATTTGGTTTTTCCTTAATCTCTCAAATCTGAAATCCAAGCTCTCCCTGCAAACACCCACCTGATAGATCCCTCTGCTCAGCAGCCCAGATATTTCTCATGTTGGCTTCTTTAGGTACTGCTATTGCAGCTCAGGAGCTGCTTTGTGCTGCAACAGCAGCAGCAACAGAAGCTTTCCACACTGTGCTGAACCGTGCATGGGCAGAGGCAGTAACAAGCCCCAAGTCCCAATTTCTGCCCTCGGACAGAGATGGTGGCAGCCAACTCCTCTCCTTACCAGCCACATGTGAGAGCAGACCTTCCTTGATTTCCCTCATGCATAACTACATACATCACACACAGTATCTGTAGGAATGTGCAAAGTGCTAACAGTATGTGCTGCTGCTCAACCACCACAGATGCCAAAGTGAATTGTACTAGAATTGCTTGTACTAGAATCATTCTCCCGATTCCCGATAAGCATGCTCGTCTACACAAGTCTGTACAGCATATTTCTGACTTATAAATGTAAAAAATAAATCATTAGCCTGCTTAACTGAAGTGTTACAGGGATCAAGTGTAAGCCGCAGCCATTATTTAGCATCATTACTCTTATTAACTGACTTGATTTTTGACAGATAAATCTGAGATTGCCTTTTTTGTTAAAATGATAGTAAGGTATCTGTCTTTCATCAAAAATAAAATAAATCACTGTTAAAAAGGTTTGCAGGCATCACTTTGTTAGTGATGCAAATACCAGCTATCAAGCTTACCTTTTCATCCTACTTTTGTCTGGTATACATGAAGATTTGTGCTTTTTTTTAAGTAATCAAAAATCAGAATCTATGCTTTTCCTTTTTCTTTCCTATTATCCACAGTATTATTGTCGACATAATTTGCATGTTACATCATCTTCACCAGTTACTGCATTAGAAGAAACAAGAAAAAAAGTCCCTCAATATAAACAGTTTATTACAGTATCTTCTATAGAAGCTTTCAGCATTTCAGGTTTCCTGACATAGATTAAAAAGAGATTAAGAGTCATAAACTGTAGGCAGAAAGTTGATGTTCTTTCAATGGTGTCAAAATATCTTATAAGACACATATATAATTATCTACACAGGTGTACCAAGGATCATTCTTATCTTCCTCTGCCCTTCAAGAAGCCAGACCAAAGAGAATAACTAATTCTAGCATAAATTTCAGTTATATTATTCTATTATATTAACCATCCTTTTGATAAAGCTTAAAAGTTGAGAATTAGAGAACCAGCCACAACACCTGTTAAAGCCATCTCGGTGTCACCTCTTTTCAAGGTACATGTGAGAATTCCTTGTAGTGGAACAGTTTCTGTAGAAATATCAAAATTAACACCCATCTGATATAATTTCATGTCTCAAGCACACAAAAAAGCCATCCTAACAAGAAGTCCACATTGACAAAAAAAAAAAGAAATTGTAAAATGCCAATCCCTTGGTATCAATAGGATATAATTTTTATTTTTATTTCTTTTACCTAAACTCAGTCAAGTAGGATTACAGGTTTAACAGTAAACTGTCAAAGAAAACTACATCATTTCCTATAATTTACTCTGCTACTATGTTAGACTGTTTACTCTCTCTTCTCAGAGTAAAATAGCACAAACACAAAGAATCACCAAAATTCATGGTACTTGAGCATCACATGCAACATGTGTCAGGGACTCGGCTGACGTCCAGGACCTCACTCAAAGCTTAATGCAAGTGGTGACTACAGGTTATGAGTTTTTCATAGAGGAAAAAATGGATACGCTATTTATTTTAAACATTTCATTAAAAGACAAAACAAGATGGAACCCAACCTACTCTTGTCAAAACTGAAGTCTAGTTACTTCTAATTCTTGACACAGAAATCCATACTTTATATATATTTTAAATTTTTTGTGGTACCTTACAACCAGGAACAGTAAAGCAAAGCATTTTTGCTCAAGAGGTTAACTGCTTCACATCTGTAGGATCATTATCTTGAAACAGTGACGTTTAATTTGTCTTTAAAGACCAGTCAGAACCACCAGATCCTGCAGACAAACATTTTCTTTATTTTATTTTTAAACACATATGAGTAGAAGAGCACTATTTCAGAGGATACTCTTTTAGCCAGAGAAAGGTGATATAACACAACATAACTCTGCTGTATCAGATTATACATCGTAAATATTTATCCAGTGATAAATACTTCTCAGGGAACATGGAAACAAGCTAGTTTACAAGGAGACCTTGTACTCCAGGTGATAGACCCTACCTTTTAGTTTTTCTTTTTCTCCCCACCTCTCTCAGGAAAGCACAATGAGTACGGACATCTGCTATTTGACTATAGGTACATCATAGTGCTGGTACAAGTTAATGTTGTACAAAACAACAGCAACACATGTGAGTGAACTAGGTTTTCCTACCAGGACACCACTGTCAGCCTGCTTAGCCAAAATGAGAAACTTTTACTACTAAATAAATAGTGCACATTTCCTTGTAGGAGAGGAAGGGGAACCCCCGTTCCCTCCCTCATTCCAGCTTTTCCTGCATCATCCTTTCAAGTCTCATCATTTTAATACTGGCTCTTTTCAATGCCAGTTTTTCCTTTCTCTTTTTGCCAAAAGACTTATTCTTCTTTAGCACGCAGTAGAGACTGTAAAAATATTTCTTCCTACATACTTGCAACAGGATATACTTACCACACTTACATGACTTTTGAACCTATCGAAACTATTTAGGAGCTACAAAAAAACCCAGTCAAATCTAACACAGAGTAAGCTAAAATTCAAATCAGAAAATTTCAGTTTTAGATGAACGCAGATGACAACCATTCTTGCCACTTTTCTCTGTCTTCAATCAAAGAAAAATAGTGGTTTCACCAGAGGCGAAAGATTTCAGGTTTCCACAGGAAGGCAGGAAGGCACAATTAAGCAGTTGCCTATGCAGGAGATGCATTTTCACTGTGTTCAGTCTGCGGCCCTCACTACAAGACAGACATTGAGGTGCTGGAGTGTGTCCACATAAGAGAAATGAAGCTGGTGAGGGGTCTGGAGCACAAGTCTGATGAGGAACGGCTGAGAGAACTGGGTTGTTTAGTCTGGAGAAAAGGAGGCTGAGGGGAGACCTTACTGCTCTTTATAGCTACCTAAAGGGAGGTTGTATTGAGGTGGGGTTCATTCTCTTCTCCCAAATAACCGGTGATAGGACAAGAGGAAACCGCCTCAAGTTGCACCAGAGAGTTTTAGGTTGGATATTAGGAAAAATTTCTTCACTGGAAGGGTTGTCAGGCATTGGAACAAGCTGCCCAGGAAAGCAATTGAGTCACCATCCATGGAGATATTTAAAAGATGTGTAGATGTGAAACCTAGGGACACGGTTTCGTGGTGGACTGGCAGTGTTAGGTTAACGGTTGGACTAGATGATCTTCAAGGTCTTTCCCAACCTAAACAATTCTGTGATTTTCTATTTTTTCTTTAAAAAAAATCGATAAAGAAAAAGGCAATTCTATTATAACACAGAACACAAGTAAAAGGCTCTGTAGTTAAGAAGAAAGCTGAATTCATTTTAAAATAACTTTGCCAGAAGACTTCAAGCATTTCCTTCCTTGTTCCAGGAGCTGGCATACATACTAGGCACACCTTATAAACCCCACCACCATCCTGCCCCTAATACATTCAAGTTCTTGCTTCATGAAAGAAAAACAGCTAAATAGTGCATGTATATATATGTTCAAACATTTACATGTATACATATCTTATTTCAAAAAAGACTGATAGTACTAGTAAAAATAGATGTACACCTTGCTTAAATGTGAGAATAAAAGTGATTTTCTTTTGTAACCAAAGCACAATAAATGGAGGCACCAAAGGAGATAGTGAGTACAAAGTGTCTGATCCAGGGCCTTTCTCCACAAAAAGCATGAAAGTTTTCAGTCATAATTTGTAAATGGGCTGGACAGAAAATAATACTCGAATAAACAAGTTTAAAAAAGGCTGTTTCTGGCCCTAATTCTGCATCATTCCATCTGCAACACTGGAGATGTTTGCATATGATCCAATAAGGGGAGGAGTACAGGGACGATGTAAGACACCACCATAACAATATTACCTTTTACCTGGAGATACCAGTGGTTGTCAGTAGAATATTCTGGTAAGCTTACAAGTTAGGGATCTTGAAACTGTTGTTTGAAGTTTTAGGTTCACTTAAAGCAAATAAGTCTCCTTATTGGTATCAAAACCCCAAATCTGTTCTGAAGTCAGTCTGCAAGCAATGATTAAGAAGTAAATTGACACACTGCAAATCAATGAATTAAAGTTATACAATAACATCATTAATGTTTTCATCAAACACTGTGATGAATTTCAAGTAGCCCAACTATCAGGAATCTGTTCAAGGATTGTACAGAGGCCATAGCGGCTACTAGCCAGGAGGGGAAAAAATGGAGGGGAGGGAGTAAAAGAGAACAATGACTTTTAGGTTAAATTACATGGAGTAAAGCCACATTAGAATTTACAGTTATGTACTGTAACAGGAAGAAACAGCAATTTGTGGCTTTGTTGGATGTGTTACCATTAGTATTGCCAAGCAACTTTCAGCTAAAGAAACTTCACATTGGAGGGGTGGGGAAGAAAACACTTTCTACCATATCAGACTCAAATATAAAGCCATTTGCCTTTCATATGTTGCAGCTGAAGCTTCTTGTCAAGTTTGTAAACTTATGTTGAAAGACCACTTCCCTTTACCCCCGTTAGAGTCTCTGTTTTGCTCTTGCCCAGGCAAGCAACACAAGACCTAGTCATTAGTGGGACAAACGTGGTTACATGGGGGCAAGTTCAAGACTTGACTTTCCTTGTCTGCATCCTGAGTGAGCATCTAAAATAGCCTAAAGCTTTTAACCGTCTCACCAGTCCCTCCATTACACACATGAGCTGGGTAGAATTGGCCACGTCAGAGGAGGAAGAGCTGTGGTTTAGTCTAGACACAGAATTTCCCCTTTCCTTTACCATGGTCCTGCTTCCAGCAAAGTTCTTTTATTCAGTATGCTATGCAGACAAGATTCAAGAGTACGGGGCTGTGAAAGGAAAAAAAAAACCAACCAGCTAGATCAAAAAGGAAGATCTCAGAACAAAGCTATGAGCAAAGCAGCTGTGGTAGCTTGGTATTCACCAAATTTCCCTTCTTGAGGTTTTGTCTATGCTTAGAAAGGTAGCAATAAGCATCCCGGATCCTCCCCTTACAAAAATCTGTAAAAATTTGAGATCAATGGTAAGTAGTCCATTTCAAATGGCAGACACGCATGAATGTTTAACCAAACAAGTTCCACCTCAGGGGGTCCAGTTCCACAAAACTGCTCTCAGCTTCCAATTCCTTTAAGACCCACCCCTGTTTCTTGGCCACTCAGTTATGGTGGGTGCCAGAGCAATTTGTACAGCCTGCATTAGGCTGAGGCACCACAACCATTCTTTAAATGCAGGCACTCTCCTGGACAAAACCTTACCGATGAGAGAAAAGACTACCATAACACACTCCGCGAGGGAATGCTGTCCTGAACCTCCTTGTGCTGCCAGGCTGCACATACTGCAGCTACCTGCCAGCAACCTGGGCTACGTGAGCTCTACCACCTTCTGTGCAGTCCTCCCAGTATTTCTAAATCTTTTATTAGTTCAAAACCTTTATTGTTTACTTCCAGATGCAGAATTAAACTAGGATAATTGAGTGAACTTCATCTTACTTAAGTCCTGACTGCAGCAGGAAGACTTCTATTTTAAAATATTTCTCACTACTGCTGGATGAACTCCAGATATACACTATTGGAGTATTCAGTACCAGAGGTTAAAACAGATTAGTCAACGCTTGTTTCTGACTCTAATTCTAAGCATGCCATATCAGTGTGATTAGTGAAACACAGCCATCATCATCTTGCATTAGAACAGCACAGTACTTTCAGTATAAAAGATGGATTTGCTGTTCCTTTCTCTTCTTGATTTTTTAATCACATGGGGTTTAGCCCCTAATATGGTAGTCAGTATAAGATATAATCATTTCATCACACTGGTCCTGTTCTACAGCTACAGGAAAAATGTTACTTTCATTTTCTGCCAGCTCTGAAGCCTAACTACAGATCTGAATAGTTCAAGATCCAGAGGTAACTGTATGATACCCATCTCTTTCAGCCAGACTTGTTCTGGCCTGCATCCCAGTCCCAAAAAGATCAGCAGCTGGTGACAGTCACAGACTCACTACTTATGTGCTAACAAGGTGTGATCACAAGATGGAAAAGCAGGAGAGAGAGATAATGGAACCCAGGACTCCTCAATTTAAGTCTGTATTTTCACAAGATCCATAAGATCTGCATCTTAATACTGGAAATGTTCAGTTTTTCCTGGATATTCACCATCCTCTCTTCCCTACCTCAGTGACAAACCTACCTTGTCCTGCCCCACCTAGCAGCATTAGGAAGCATAAGCTATCACCAGGAGATGAATCTGCATCCTTTCTAGCTCATGCCCCACTGCCATTTCTGGTTTAGCACTCCTATTCATACCCAAGCCAGAATTAAACAGACTTTTTACTTGGTCAAATTGGAAATTGTGTGGGCTGAAAGATCATCTTACTCTCAGAGAACTTCCAATTTTTATTTCAAAACAAGGTGACACTTTTATAGTTACCTTTTGGTCCCAGTCATATTAAGAAGATTAGAATCCGAAGTATCATGTTTCTTTCTGCAGCTGCATGGTCATTTGTATTTTAACTTTTTTGGAAAGAGTTCACATTTCAGTGTTATAAAAATATTATTTCCATTTTCTCTCCCTACAAACAGTAACCCAGTCCCTACTTTGAAAGGTTTAAAAACAAAGTTTCAATTAAAGCTTCAAAAGTGAACAACAAATTACCTTCAAATGAATCTATTCCAAAAAGTCTGGCTGAAGTACAAATCTGGTGTAATATCACACTATAAGAGCACGTAGAGGACACTTTGCTGCCTCTAAACTTGTGCAATACAGACCACACAGTGATGCACTGAAGTAATTATGTATTCCTCAAGACTTGATAGCAGGTTGCAGCCCTGTGCAGAACAAGCGTTTTCACATTAGTGCTAAACTTAGGTGTAATACAGTGGTGTGAAGTGAACCAAAAACTTGATAGAAATGCTTGAGGTGCTATATTGTTGAGCCACCTTGTGGCCCATTTATTCCATTACAGTGCTACACACCAGAGGACATCAGGGCTGTGATTTACTGGGTCTGTTCAAATTCATTTAAGAAAACAGAAAGCACGTAAGTTCAACCATAGCATGTTCAAGAAGCAGCACTCCCTTAGTAAGGAAAACATGAATTTTGGAAGTTAAGTTACATAATACCAGCCAAGTGCCAGTATAAAATTTATTTTTTTTTTTAAGCACTTGGTTATTGCAACCAACAGCTCCTTACAAAGCAACCTGCTATGCAAGTTCTTAAAAAGACTCATTCAGGCTGTGGATGTAGAGCTCCTTGTGGATGAGACAGTTGTGGTCTAAGGTATCAGCTGGAAAAATAGTCAGCAAGATTAATAAATTCTTCTCCAAAAGAGGTTTAATAGGCATTCTTACATTTTCTAAAAACTGACTGTAAAAAATTCTCACATGCATTAATTTTCATAAACTTTCATGCATTATCTTCAAAACAAAGTCCTACAATCCAAGGTTTGCTGCGAAATTGTTGGGTTAATGTAATTTAACAAAAAACGTGGCAAAGCCAGAATATAATACATGTGGGCCTTCTGAGGCTTCAGACATAAAGGAAAGCATCGCTACTGCAGAGGATCCCTAGGCATTAGTGAATATACCCATATGAACCCTCCAAACTCTCTGCACACATGGGATAACTAACCAGGTTACTACCAGGGCAGGCCCAGCATTGGTTACTGCAGGTCAGCCCTCATGTAACGATCTGGTTTATTCCACAGTGATTTATTTCCACTTCTAAACCCTAAGTCAGTACCGAAACATTAGGCTGGTTGCTATACAAAATGAGCATTGTGTGACCAGTGGCAATGTAATCTTCCCACCACTCCATTATAACCACTGCTTCAAGAGATCCTTTTTGAAATATAGTTTTCCATTGTTGCCCCTTCTGACACCATGGAAAGCCAGCAGCTTTTAAGAGTTAAAAAAGCCACAAAGCCAACACCTCACCCACTTAAAGACATTTTAGATCCTTGTTTAGCACTATATACTACCCATACTGTTCATAAATTTCTTCATATATTACATATGAGGTACAAAGAAATACCAACATGCAAACTATGAACATTTTAAATTTAAAAAGCCTCAAAATACAGGAAAACCCATCAGACAAGACTCTGGCAGGACACAACACACACACCCCACTTCTGGACAAACAAATGAGAAAGACTATCTCAACACAGTACCAACAAGCCATATTCTTTCCATCAGCCCCAAAAGTTTCAAAGTAAGGGAGAGGATTTACAAAGTTTTAACTGGTTTTATGGTCTTTTCACAGACATTAGGAAAGTACCAATAAGTAGCATTGCTGGGATAAGGCACACCAGATACTTCACTGGAACGCCCGTACTATGGTTGACAGAACAGTAAAACCAAGATTTATTTACTGCCCTAATTGGTTCTCACTCTATCCTTTACTGAAGTCACAAAACCACAGGTCCTAATCTTGACTCTAGTTCCTTAATAGACTTCAGAAAGGTGGAATATAGAAAACCACAGGACAAATATACAGGCTCTCGCCCATTTCCTACCACTGTCTTCATTTTTCCCCACTTCCTTCCCTTCCTTATCAGAAAACTTCCTACAACACTTAATGTTCCAGGCTTCCCCACTTTTGCAGAAAAAGAAAAGTAGGGTTGGTACTGGCAAGAACATACATAGTTGGAAGCCGCAATACACATCAGCTTAAAGCACACAACTGAAAAGAAGCAAAAAGAACCAGCTTTTCTCTCAAGTGAACAACAGTTAGAAAGAAAAAATAGGGACAAGTGTTTGAGTGGGCATGAGGGCAGTCCCAGAGACATCTTGGTCTCAAAATCTCATGTTGCCCCCATTCCTGTAGCTTCCAAAAGCTTTTCACATAAACTTGATTTACTGCAGTGGAATTCTTCAAAATGTCTATATTTGCATAATAATATCACTTAAGGTAACAAATCTGGAAAATTTGTTACATCCCATGATACAGATATCTAAATCTGGGATGAAAACACTCTGGACAAACCCTACCAAGCTATTTAATCACTTTACGCTGTGTTTCAGTAGGAGGAACGCATCTGTAGTATGTTTGTGGATTAGGGCTTTAACTACAGTATTATCAAAGAATCACTTTTTCCTAAGGCACCTAAACACCGCTTCTACATTTTCCATCTGCACCACGCCAATTACCATCAACATCCTGAATCAATGTGGTTGCCCTAATACATGCCCCAAGCATTACCATTCACTAACTGATGCACCATTTCCTCATACCAAGTATCCACAGCAATATCCACACAATTACAACTTTAAAAAAACATATGGTTTTTTTAAGATCAATGTTGCACTTTATCTTCCCTTAAAAGTTCTGGGGTTGGGAGGTTGTGTGTAAATGATGGACGTTTTACATCCCCACAATTACCTGGTTTGGAAGACAGGATGCCCTATGGCAAAATGCAAACTAGTTAAAGGGCAAAAAAAAAAAGTTCACCTTTCTTTGGCTTTTGATTTACATAACGTGATAGACAAAGTAATAAAGCAAAAGAATTTGCATAGTGATGAGGCTCTGTGTAAGTTAAAGATGCAAAGGAGGAGACAATCACAACAACAACAACAAATCTCGAGGGTGGGTAGGTGTCTGTGGCATTCCATGAAACATCTCTACCTGCTTATAAGAATTCAGGGTAAAGACTACAGTCAATGCTAACACAGTCATTTAACCTTTAATAAAAGTTAAATAGTCTTGGTGCCAACAACCCAAGACTTGTACAAACAGGACCACATACACTTTAAGCAGTGAACAAGTTGAGATGGTTCTCAAGATCCAAGTTTTGCAAAGCTGCATTACAACAGTTAGTCAACTTTGGATTTTAATGTTTAAGTTAAACCTGAATCTGCTAACTTTTATCATATGAGCCGAAATCTTAAAGAGCTTTATGCTGATATTTAAGCTGAAACCTAAATAACCCAAGAGTATTTCAAAAGTGGCAATACATGTTAATTTAAGTAAATGCTGTATAATATATCAGCGTTTCTGATGCTGCACTGGTCCTGCTCCTAAAATAATAAAAAAAAATATCAATGAAAACTGATAGAAGGCATGTTTAGAAAAAGCAAGGATTAAGGTGTTAGAACATCAGACTTGTACTCACTATTTTCAAAAAAACCCTCTCTCCTTCAGTTAACTATTGAAATAATGGTATGAAATGCATTGAAAGAAGTCTGTGTCAAGAGGAATGAGGAATATTCAATAACAATACAGAAAAAGAAAATCCTAAAGTGTTGTTAGACTTCCCCCAAGTTTAAACCCTTCAGCAGCCAGATTTTTGAATCCCAGAGCAGGATTTAATCAACATAAAATATACTCGTGTATCTCCATAACCATCACTGAAAAATAGGATTAGGTTTAACCAGCTTCTTGCAAAACATATCCGCTCTTCTCATAAGCAAGCCGCAGGCAGACATTGTGAAGGCTGCTTTCAGGCAAAGCAAGAAATCTATTTTTAAATCTGTAACTCAGATAGTACTATTGCTCAGGAAAGAAAAGGTGCATACATATAGGGCCTCTGCATACAAGTAATTATGCAACACAGAAACGCCTGTTAACTTTTCTAAAACAGCTGATTCACATCTCATCTGCCTGTAAAGCCTCTAATCTAGATTTAGAGAATATTCAGCTCTCTTCAATAAAAGGAAATACATCTCCTCTGTCTAGACATCCAATTTAAAAAGAGAACAACATTTTTTCATTTTCAATTAAAAAACACATGCCAGAAACTTTTTATCTAAGATTTTTTGAAACTCATACAGTAGTTTCATTATTGCAACCAAACCTGTAAATACAAACCAACTATTTATTCCCCCCTCAACTGCAATGGTATACTAAGTTTAATGACCTGTTTCGTGTAAAAATGCCACATAATCCTATATTGTAGGCTTTTGCTGTTCATGGTTACATAAATATTTATACTGCTTAATTTATTGTGTGTTGTTAACTTTTTTTTGTACACATTACTTAAAATTATTACTTTTGCTCCAGAACTGAGATTTTTGCCTAGAAGCCGTTTGATAAAAAGTCATAATTTTACATAGAGCATTTCAAACTGGACAAATCTTTGCAACACTGTCTGCGTACAACAGTTTTGGACTTTAAACCTCTGCTGGCAGCAGTATGAGGTTCCTCAAGGCTGAAGTGTCAATACCAGCATGCATTTGCACTTGGGTCGAGAAATACCAGCATTCAGCTCTGAAGGGTTAAAAACTGAAAAATTGTGAAGGGACTACCTGAAAACCAGCTGCACTTTTAACCATGACTTCTCTGTAGCTGTGGAGAGGCGTAAGCAACACGAGGTTAACAAATAAAAGCTATTGACCTTATCAGAAGAACTCAGATTTATTTTTTTTCCAGAAAGGAACAAAACAGGAAACATTTAGTCTGCAACTATCCTGAACTGTACATTCCCATAGCAATGAAGATCTAGTTGATAATGGCAATTCACTAAGTTAAGCAATCTGATCAAGATTGTGATCAACCAAATCAATGAACTTGGGAGCAGGGAGAAGCTATACATGTGTTTGTGCATTTAGTGGTTGTTTTTGTTAAAGCACAGAAGAATGTGACATACCAGCACTGTTTCTTCACATGTATGCTTCAGAAAAGTAACACTGACTGCACCAAAGTAATATCTTCCAGTTGATGGAGAAATGTGTATAATCTAACAGTGCTAGATTGTGACATGACTGCAGATCAACTTTCAGAGAAAATTTTCATTATTATTGTGGCTTTGAGTAGCACCTTTAATATTATATGTTATGTTTAATATGTTATTTTTTATTTTAACGTACCTACTGAATCAACGCAGAGTCCAAGGAAAAAAAGAAAATAAATATTTTTATTTTCTACTTTCCAAGTGTAATTTGAGAGAAGCCAGCTAGGATAGCATACATATTTACTTTCAACTGTAGTGTATTAACCCTGAAAAGTAGTTGTATTCTGTAGAAGGAATACAGCTATATAGAAAAAGTTTCCCCTTTAGTAGATTATCCAAATACAACTGATGTATAAGTGCCCAGCAAGGGAGCTGTGGTATAGTCCCAAGTCATTTAAGAGCAACTCATTGGGCACACTTATTACAATAGTTTTGTCTTGATAAAAATGTTTTGCCAATAAATCTGATAAAACAAAGCTCAAACTAGAGACAAACTGCTTTATAAAATATGAAAGGTAGGATACATTTTAGCAAAGTGAAATCTGCCCACCAGGGACCAGTCAAACACATCATTGTTTTTAAAGCACCTTAACTGTTTCTAAAACTATATATGGCATTTAAACTAACCATTTTATTATTAAGCCCATGCTTGGGTTCAACACCATGTAGTATTTGTTACATTGCTAGAGTAGTGAAACAGCATCTTTACCAGATGAGTATCTTCAAGATGCAGCACAACTAACATCCTAAGAGCTCATGGACTGTTAAAAATGGCAGTTCAGGAGGGTCTGCGTGGCAAGAATGAAAAATATGGCCCAGGGTAATTACTAACGTAATTCTGACCACAGATATGGATCTTATTAGCAGAATTGCACAAGGTCTAAGGTGTTCTTTGCTACTAGAAATACCGGCAACAAATCAGTAAGAGGAGAGGAAAAACACCAAGAAACCTCACAGCCATCACCCCTCTCAATACAGTACGCATGCTAGTATTATTCATCTCCATACTTGCTGGAGTTTATATTCTCATTCATGTATTATTCAAAAATGCTTGTAATATGACCATGTTTAGAGACCAACTTCAGATGTGTTTAACTGTAAAAAAAACACCAACAAAACAAAACACTGAAACCCAAATGGTTTTGAAAAATTGGTTAAAAGGGCTGTCCAGCTTCTTCCTATATTTAATAGAAGCCATATAGAGGTAAGAATGCCAAGCAGTTACATCTATTAGCAGAGATAAGACTTTTTTCCTACGCAGTTAATACAATAACCACTTAAATGACTATTTCAACACCAGAAGCTACAGACAACTTCAACTGAGGCAGAAAAACCTCTGAGATTTTAAAAAATGGTAAAAATGATCTCCCGCTTCTGGGAAAAACTGAATTTATCATGGTGTCTCTCTAATACTACTGGGATTATTACTTGGCATTGAAACAGCTCTACTCTTGAGCTAGTTAGTTTTCTGACAAAGCAGAAGGAAAACTCCAGCTAAATCAAACTTTTAATGGGTACATAACTAAAGAGAACTTTCACAAGGAAAAATACTGTGGTTTTGTTGAGCACGTGGATTTTTGTTTTGGGTGTCCACGCGTCCCAAATCTTTGGAGTAGCATTTCACGAAGAGCAACAGCCCCAGTCTGACAGGTAACAGTGTCTACTAAATCAAAGCAGTCTTCAATCTAGATCTGAACCTTACTGTGAGGTAACCAAAGCCACAGCTTATCTGCTATCCTGGAGCAAGTATCACAGCTTCTGTACAAGAGATGGAACTAATAAAATGTAGGTATATGATATGAACTAAGAATACAAACTAGCACCGATAACAGCTCAGGTGGGCACTCCAATCAGTGAGCAGCAAGATTATTTTTTCCTGTCTCAGAACATACAGAGAAACTCCTAAAGAAGCTAAATAATTAATAACTCTCTCCAAGAAATTTTCCCTTGAAGCACTAAGTTTCAAAGCTATACAACCCACTATGGCTATATCAACACATTTGTATGCAGCCTTTACAGACAACCGCTAAACACAGTATTTACTTGTTTAATCACAGCAACTAGTACAAGAAAAGTAACTTTGATGATTATATGAAAACTTGTTTCAGAGATGCTTTGGTCAGAGAGATGACGATTAAATTGCAAGTTTCACTGAGCAGAAGTAAATGGCTAGATACATCTTAAATTTTAGATGCCTGCCAAGAAAATAGTTTTAAAAAAAAAAAAGACAGAACTAATTGTTACTGTTGTTTACCTAACCTTAAATTGGGTTGTCCCCACTTTAGCAGCCCAGAGCTGCCAAATTCGTTTGCAGGCTCCATAGGAGTTATATCACAACACAAGCAAAACCATTCCAGCATAAAAATAGAGCTGATGCTACCACCCACATCATTCTTCATGGCTTAATCAAGCTTGATTCATGGTTACTTTCTAGTTTTAACCTGAGTCCTAGTGTGTATGTAATCAGCCTAATGAGACACTATAACAGATGTTTCTGTGATTTAAAGTGGGCATTTCTTAGACAAACTTTCTCAGATAAACACTGTGATAGCATTTAAAGGCTAAATGGAGCAACTAGCCTCAAGCATATCTAGGAACTTGCCTTTTCAGACTACCAGCTAGAGATTTCATTTACCGCAAAAAGGTATTATTACTGCAGTGCTGTCTCTCTAATATGTAATTATATTTCCCCGTAAATCTCTTCTGTATAGATCAGTGAACAAATTGATCTTCCAGACCATACAGGCTGCAAAGGTCCCATCCTTCCTGATGACATTCATCCAACTCAAGCCGCTTGAAGCCTCAACATTCCCTGCTCTAGCAGGCTCTACATTCCCATAGTTCACAGGAATTTCTCAGGCACATAGGAAGAGGCATACCAAAATGGATGTGCTGCCAAATCAAGTAATGGGTACTCAGTACACATTTTAATCATAACAGGAAGAATCTTAAGCAATTTTAAAGATCTTTACTACTAAGCACAAATTTACAAGTTAAGGTTTTTATTTAACGCACTGTAAATGTAAGCATATGGAAGGTGACTGTAACAGTGCTGAAGATCAAGGTCTATAAAAGAAATAAATTGTTCCATAAAAGAAAAAAATATACTTTTTAAATCTCAACAGCTTTGCCTTCTCAGCACAGAGAATATTTGACTATGATGAATTTATCCTAAATGCTTTCATTCAAAGACCACAAATCTCTCCAAACACTTGAAAGAGAAAATGCCACTTTTGCTGCTTTAACTTCAGACTACCTGTCACCTCAGAAATTGCTAGATGCTCAGTTACCAAGAGGAAATAGCTCCTAACAAGTCAGTAACTCTATAGAGCCAAAAAGGTCGTCCATCTTTGTGGATTTTTGGGACAGGGAGTGCATTCTCCATTGAGGAGGGGAACAAATTTATGAGTTCAGCAGGATGAACCTGAAGATGCTCACAATGCTTAATTTTTCCTGGAATGAAGGAATAAAAGAGAAAGGTGAAACTGTTCTGTGAAACATCTTTACTAATAATAGCTTTACATTACCTATACTTTATCTGTGACAAAATTCCAGATTTCAGTGTATTATACATATACGCATGAACCAAAGTGATGACACATAGTGGCACAATATCCCAAGTAAAGAAGAAACGTGGATAAATCTACAAAACAGTTCATGCTGATCACTGCTCTTAGCAGTCCTGATGCTCAGAGGACTCACAACCACTAGTAAGGGACACAATTCTCTTTCCATAATTCCCCTGCATTCACACACAAGCAAGAGAAGAGACAAGAATACAAAAGAAAAACATTAGACTTCTGATGTTCTAGCATTTCTGAAACTAGCCTCCATCCCCCATCAATTTTTCTCCCTAACTGGAGTCTTTCAACATCTGTGAAACTGAAAAAAGCACCTTCATTACATTCTCAATTCAGTATGAAGTGTTTCCAAGTTGAAAATGGCCCTCTGGGATACAGTAAAATGAAAAAAGATGTGGGAATCTGAATAATGCCACATCACTCAATTTCTCATCCCATTACAGTGAAAAATACACAACTTGTTAAAAACCTTAAGGGACAAACACAAAAGGAATTGTGCTTACAAAAAATTGTAAGAAAATGTAAGACCGTAGAAGCCTCTCTCATATTTCATTCTACAGGTTTGCTTTCCTTTTAACACATACAACAGAGCCTTACCTTGAAACTACCATCTGCTTTTCAAAACTCTTTATCCTCCAATACTGCACTTTATAAAATGCAGTTGATAACTCTTTTCAAGACTTGATTTCAACACAAAAGTTTGATGTTACTTGAATAAAAACAAAACTTACATCATTCAACTTCCACACTGAGGTTCAAGTTTTTATATTGTACTACTAGTCAAAGCAGTAATCAAGATCTCATCTGAATTCTTGAATTATAGGATCCAATTTAAGTCAGAAAAAAAATTTTAAAGGTACACAATTTAAATTAGTTTTTAAGTATTACCTATACCAATTTATTAGGATCCTGTCCCACGCTTTGCCTAATTAAGAGCTTGCAATTTATAATTCTGCAAGACTTCCAGATTAAATAAATTTATCAGCTTGTCTGTGTTGTCTTTCCTCATCCATATCGTATCAATGAAGAGCAAATACAGTGGAAAACAAACAGACAACAGTAAGCAGCATCACAGGACATTCATTCCCCGGTAAGGCTGGAAAAAGAACAGTTAATAGTGGCATGGCAATGAACAGAGACTGTTCATCCGATGCTTGGTCGTACTGTAAAAATCCTCCATGCTATATTCCTGAGTTGTTGTAAAATACGGTTTGCACCTAGAAGTTAACTAGAAGTTCCCCTATGAACACCTGCCTGTATCTTCCTGTCTCCTGTTTCCATACAGAAGTTTTGACTGAAATCTTACTCTTTGTGCCATATCAGCACCTACTTAAGTAGGTCACGGTTCTGCGAACAACTCAAAGAAACATCAGTCCACACAGCTGGCGTGTCCAGAGAATACAAGGCTAAATCTCTTTCTAAAGTTGGAGCCATCTAGCTATAATTTACAAGTCTTTAACACACCCAACAAGTTTCATACATTCTGCTATTTATTACCATTTTATGTTTTATCTCACTAAAACTATTCAAAAATCTTACTGTCAAAGCAAATAACAGGAAAGAAGGACAATATTCTCAAATCCTTCTTTCCAGTCTCTAAAAAGGCTGTGAGTTGGTTTGATGAATAACTGAACCAGTCACAGTTTAGTATTCCTTTTGGACAACAGAACAGTTTTCAGAAGTACTTTTGTTTCTAATCTAAGAGTTATTTACATAAAAATTACACTTTTGCAAGTCTTAAAACTCCAGCTTCTTACTGAGACTGTAAAAGTCAAACTTGAAATTAGTTTTTATGAACTCTTTAAAAATACTTTCTAGTATTGATGACATTTTCTAGGACATTTCCAAAGTTTTCCACAGCAAGTTCCTCTGCTTTTATCAAACTTGAAAGATTAAGAAAACTAGTACTATTTTCAGGTCATTCGATTAAATGACAATCTGAAATTCAGCTGTTTTTTTCTCCAGAGAGTGAAGTTATTATTAAGTAGCTGTGCTATTGTATTTCTGATTATTTCATAGCTCTAGTAAACTGACCTGTGAGCTTTGGGTGTTGTACATCTCCAGTCTTAGTACTCTAACTTTTAGTCAGTGTCTTAACTGAGATACTTCCTTAAATCAAAGCATTATTTAATAAAAGCTTAATAAAAAAGCAAAAAGAAGCCATGTATAATTTTTTTTTTAAAGACTGACACATTTATACTAAAACTTTTACCCTAAAATATCTACTATCATTATAACTATTTAATTATAATGACTTAAGCTCTCTCCTCTTTGAGGCGTTACACAACCCCCCAGACATACAGCCTTCCTTCCCTAAGACAGAACAGGTGGTTGAACCCCTAATTTTGTTTCCCTTTGCTATATATTTGGAAACCATTTCAGTAAACTGTACAAGACTATCATTAAGAATACCAGACACCTGCCATTATAAAAAAGAAGACTTATCTTGAGTTGCAGATAAACGAGCTAAGCTTGAAGAGCTCTTGGTGACATTTTCTACACTAAGTTTTGTTTGCCTCTACTGAGAGACAGGGTGGGAATTGACTATTTCCAAAAAAAAAAGTGAGGGGGAGATGTTGTTTAACGTCACAAATCTGCAGCACATGTACTTTTCTTTTCTACTGTTTTTTGATTATACTGCAGATCACCTTTTTAAAACTGCACCAGTATTACCAAAACAAAGCCCAAAAAACTAATAAGCCACTCATCTGACACATATGTCTTCAGTGCATTAAAAAAAAGAAAAAAGAAAAAGCATAAAAGTCCACATAACTCCTAATACAATTGCAAAAAGATTGGCAAACACTTTTTTTGTTCCATATTACCCAGGCCTGTTAAGACATCATGTTAAAGAGAATAATTTTCTTAATTGTTGCAAAACTTGCTTAAAAGCCTGGAAAAAACTGTCAAGAAAATCACCCTAGAAATAGAAAAATAAAAATCCCAGTCTAAAAATGTCAAACCAGCATTTGCACAAGACTCCCACAGTGGACCTACTGTATTATGTCTGGTTGGAATTTGGCATTTTTCTCTAGAGCCAGTCAATAACAGGAACTTGATCATAAATGCCCTGCTTTCCGGCAAGCACGGCAGCCTCAGCTGTGTAGCCTAATGAGCCAGGGGCACACCAGTTTCAATAACAGCTGGAAGAAAAGTCCACCAGAGAAGGTTAAAAGTTTTTGGTTTGTTTTTAATAAAGCCACAGTCTCGGGGTTTTTTGTTAAAGCAAAAAAAAAAATACTCCAGTTTTGTAATGTTAAGTTATTGAAGATGCAGCTCTTCTTAGAGTCCTTGTACTTAGAGCACTACATATCTGGTGAAGTTACCACGCTAACATGAACATATTTAACTGATTTGGAAAGTTACAAGCGTTTCAAATGAGAAAGAAACTGAAAACAGCCGGCTTTCTATTAGCCTAAAGACATTACTACTGTAAAAAAAAAAAGGTAACCTCTTCTCAACATTTTACTTCTAATATTCTTCTTATTCATTTCTAACCTTAAACTGTATTTTCGCATGGTTCACGAAGGATATTCATCAGTTTATTGGCTTTTGAGAGGAATCCTATAACATTCACGGCAAAAAATATATTGTTGAGGGAGCACTAAAAATAGCTCACTGTTTGTACACCATATATCTAAGAACCACTTAAGATCTGAATTAAGAAAGCCTGTACGTGAAGCTCTCTCCCCACAAAAAAACAACCACTTGCTATAAATATAAATATCTGGAATTTTGATTCCTACTAAAAGTGAAAAATAATCAGTAATTTTAATATGTACATTAGAGTCATCTAACTCTAACTGTAACTCTTAATTACAATTAAAGCACTGAGATCATTTCCTATGAAAAAGCTGTTCAAGTTTATTAGTTTAGTGGGGAGTTTTCAACCTCAATCTTAAACTGAGAATCAAGATTTAGAGGAAAGGCATTTTCTGTGCTTAAACAAAGTCTTACTCACATTTAACATACTGCAGTCACTTGATTCAACATTATAAATCTACAAGAAGTTCCTGAACAGTATCAAAACTGATTAGACACCTGTACACACACCTCATTTCACTTAGGGTAGAAACGCCTGTAAGCAGTCTAGAGCCCTCAAATATTTGTGTGGCTAAAATCTGAGCTCATTTAAAACAAGACAGTTTTTGACTGACGTCTTTTTGATTAGCGTGTCCGTTCTCTAAGTTCATATTTGTCAGCTTGCAGCGATTGCTGAGAGGGCTTCAGATCCCAGACTCCATCTGCACAGTTACAGTGAAATAACCAATGGCCACCACACATGCCAAATTTAACCTAGAAAAGCGAGATTTTTTTTTGTTACTAAGGTGACAGCTCAATGCTTCAACTGGAAGTTGGCATCACCCACAAGTATGCCCAAGTCCATACCTCATGCTCAGTGGAGGCTGATCCCTGTGGGCTCCCTCCAACCTCCCACTTTGCATTGGCCCAGCAGCCAAAATAGAGCAACACGGCTCCAGCCACTTCTGGCAGGGAAAGTTTCAGACAAACTTTTGCCGCGAGTATTTGTCCTATCAGAGTGCTCTGGAGCAGAGCATTGTATTCACAACCCCAATAACACCATGAGCTACAACCTCACAGGAAACAGATACCAGAAGATGGTATGCAAGGGAAGAAAGGCCCTGCAGATCACTCCCCCACGCCAAAGCTGTCTCCCAGACCAAGGCTCTCCAGGCATCTTAAAGTTTGACAGAGGCTATGATTTCTTTTCCCAGAAAATGAATGAAAGAAGAAAGCACATGCACCAAGATGCCTCCCTCACTGCTGATAAGATCAGAAGAGTAAAGGAATAGGCAAACTGAGGGAGAGAGCCTCAGCTGGACTCACCACCCACCTTATTTGAGGAAAAAGTCCTTCCTCTCTCCCTTTCTTTCCTTTCCACCTTAGTTGAAGGCTGCCAGAAAAGAGGGCTCTCAGCTTCTGGAGACAGATAAAGGGAATTGCAGTGTCTTTCTTCTCACAATTCCTCCCAAAGGGCTCCTGCTCAGCTCCTTATACACCACTAGCATCAAGTACAGTGGCCCCAGCACCCTCTACAGTCAAAGCACTCCTCTGCTTCAGGCCCTGCTTCTCACCTGCTTCTCCCACACCTTTTCTTCTCTCTCCTTAATGAATCGTGTAGGCAGTGGCTAGAGGACTGAATCTGGCCAACACAACACATAAACAACAGCCTAGTAAGCATAACGTAACCTATAGATATCTCATTTTGCACAGAGTATTTTTTTCTTTTGATAATTATGTACAAGTAACTTTAAAATGTTTATCGAACAGGCACTCACTGTTGCTATTTATCAAGCATTTTAAAAGTCACTTCCAGATTTAGTTACATCAAAACTTAAGGCTTTTGCTACGCTCAATGCTTATTCTATGTAAGAATGAGTGATTTTGCATTCTCAAAGTTCAAAGATATCAGGAGAAGATACTCAGGAACAGTAGCACATATTTATTACGCTCGGGAGAAGTCCAACATTTCCAACACATTTATGTTCAAAACTGAAAAGGTCACTACTAACAGCCCCAAAGCATAAGATGACAGTCATTGTACTACAGCACAAAGATTGTATTTGGCATAATACACCAACACAGAACAGAAGGAAGGTTATCACTGTAGCACACATGGTACTTACAGAGCCTCTATACTTGAACTGTGACAAACAACGTCTGTTTCATTTTTTAACTAGTTCAGAAATAGAAGTTATTGTTTTTTAGCAATAAAAAAAAAAATTGTCACAAGCTGTTGTTCAGAAATCAACAAGTCATACGTAGAGCCTATCCCAGGCAGCCTTCTGATGTAAAGACTGCTGCTCTATTTTAAACTTCAATCAAAACACAGCATTAGATAGCTTCAGTCAGTCATAGCATATAAAAAAGTTTTTTAAAGGACTAATTCAAACATAGAGTATCCATTTGATAGAGACATCTGTGTCTCCACAGTGATAAACCATACAGAATTCGAGGGGTTTGTTTTTCAAATTAATAATTAACAAGGTGTCTTTATGCTATCAAATTCCTCTGCCCTCTCTCCCTGACTTCCACCTCAACTTCTTGCCCAGCCTCTTGTTCAACTAGGTCCTCAGAAGGCTTTTGATCATCCACTTCAGCAGGTGACCCCGCCTCAGTTTTATTTCAAAATTTCCAGCCCCCATTCCTCTTTTCCTACACAATGCTGACCCACTTCTAACAGCCCCCTCATTTAGATTACAGCACAGTTGTTCTTCCTTCTGATCCAAACTACCTAGAGCATCAAAACCAGAAGAGAGATGCTCTCAGATTTCACTCCTGTTTCCCAGTCTCATCCTAGCTGACTGAGGAAGAGAAGTCCTGTCAAGCCTCAGCTATGATTGTCTGCAAAATACTTCACAGGCCCACAGGGATTCCAGGTCTGGCAGAAGAAAAAGCTGTAAGGACTGGAACACGGTCAGCACAGAGAAAACCTTCTCAGAAGTCAGACAGGCAACACCACAAAGTCCCTATTTGACTCCAAGAACAGACTTTTTCCAAGAGTTTATGAATATAGCCCAATTGGAAACAAAATCCCTCATCCTAAAAAAGATCATAAGGCCATGCTCCAAACCACTCACCCCACCCTGGAGCAGTACAAAGATTATGCAACACTGTAAAACATCCTCTCCCTTCCTCATGCTGTTTTCTCTTATAGTTCGCTCATTTGAAGTGTTGTGAAACAGACAGCCAGTGTAGGAAATTTTAGGATCAACTCTAAAAGCCTGGAAAACGACACAAACGGAACAGTCTTACAAGAGGAAGTTTCTGCAAATCTAGGAAACAGCGCTACCAAACTCACCCATCAGGGCAGTGGCAGAACCCTACAGAATATTCCTGATGCTCTGCATCAACACTACATTGTGTCATCAAATATAACCTACATTAACTCACTTGTGGCTTTTTTTCCCTGAAGGATTAATTTGGACATCAGCAATTCAAACTGATTTAGTAAAAAGCTGCGAGAAAAAAACACCATACACGATTGCAATAGCTAACTTTAAGCAGTAACTCCTGTTAACAAATAACACTCCACCAGTTCCCTCTAGATCTGCCATATTATGAAGTACTACATTTTGTTTTCCCTATCCTCGATTGTCACAACAGTTATCTGTAAGCGAACTCTTCTCAGGCTGGAACAGAAAAAAAATCACAGAAAATAGCTCAGTTCACATGAGGAATCTGAAAGTCTGTATGCCAGTGCTGCAAAACTTGGAAGAAACTGAACACATAGGAAAACTGTAAATACTCCAGGCATATGTAAGAACACAACGGTTTCATCCTACATGCATTAATTTCCTTCCTTAAAAAAAACCCAGAAAATAGGTATGAAACTAAGTTTTCTCTCTTTGTCAAGACAACATAGCTTGAATCTTTAACACATGTATTTTTCACAAGAACCAAAGCGAATATAGTTTTTGCCAAAAACCAGAAACATACTTTTATTCTTCATTGGGGTCCAAGACTTCTAAAAAAAGGCTGCCAATATGCCAAAGCAATACATACCTTCTACAGCAACCTATTTTGTATCCAGATGAACAAGATTATAAAGTTTTCAAAAGGTAACATTCAGCAAATGACTTCAAATATTCTTTCAAGACAATAAAAACAATTTTCTGCTTGAACAGAAACCTTATCACCTCCTGAAACTACCCTTGGATGCAGCAGTTCCACAGCTCCTCATGCATGGAAGAAGTATGTAAAGCTCTGCACATCTGGACAACACTAAATCGTTAATAGAAAAGAACGAAATTGTTGTTGGCTAACTTTGTGGCTTGTTTCAAGCATGCGAAAAACTCAAGTCTGGGAATAAACTGGCAAACTCTCAAGTCCCAGAGTAGGACAGATAGAAGTATCATTAATTACTTTGCTCATTACTCGGCGCTACATCACCGCATAGCATGCCAGCTGTAACACAGTGAAAACTCTCTTTAGAAAGACACATACTTCATAACTCCATATCTGGAGAGAAGACTGCTCATTGAGGAGTTTTTTCTCCCTTCCCACTCATATTGGGAAGCTGAAGGGCTGACGTCAGCTCTAAAGTTAGCCATCAGTTTCTCTGAAAGCTCAGAAAGGGAGGGTGGGAAATGGTGGCAGCTACAGCTGCTTGATGACAGTGATTCTGGCAGCAGTTTTCCTAATAACCAAAACCCAACAGCTCAGGAGTTGGGCAGCTAATGTCATATAAAAAATGAAGCCCAAAACAGTGAAGACCGAGTGAGAGACGAGGTCCAAGGACAAGGTGGAGAAAGCTAATGTACTGGAGGGACACGGTTTCTTGCTACTTACAAATATATCCTTTCACTTTTGATCAAAAGTTCCGGTTTAGGCACGAACAGGTCTATTCTGCAAGCACAGCTTGCTGGGAAACACGCTTATCAAAGTACCATCTGCAGCCAGAGTAAGACGTGGAGCTGCTCTTTAAAAGCCTGCTCTCAAATCAAGGAATGGACAAAGAAAAGACAGTAGCTCTAAGCAAGTGATTTCTTTCAAAGCATACGGAGGCCAGAAAAACCACGAGGACTGTTACAATCAAGTATCTATATATTGCATCTTCTCTTATTAACTAGGAGAATCTGGGGCTTTTACTGGAAATAAAATACTAAGTTATCAGTTACTTGATTTTCCCCCTTACTGAAAAAATCAAAACAAAACCAAACCAAAAAACCAAACACACCTTTACCATCACTATCTCCACCATGAAAAGTGCTGATGTTTCAAGCCAAGGCAGCCCAGCCAGCCTTCCTCCAGCAGCAGCCTTTCTGTTTCCTCCCTCTAGGTGGAGAGCTCTACTGCGCCACCGCTGCACAGCCCCGCAGGCAACCACACCACCCCTCCGTCAGAGAACAAGAGCATCATCTCCCATTAAATATCTGTGTTGGTCCATACTGCAGAGGAAGAAAAAAAAAAAATCAAGATAGAATAATGGCGGGTACTCTCTGCTGATCTTCACACCAGGATGAAATATAGTTCTACAAAAGGAGAACAGTCCATTTCTGCAGGACTTGTGAGTCATAATCTTCCTCAGCCTGGCAGGGAAAAAAAGGACACAGTGCCCCAGTCCTGCTCCAAACAGTGCTCTGCTTTCAGATTTTGGACTTCTGCACACACCATTTTGCCCTCCCCCTCCTAAGCAACAGTTTCTCCTCTTGCTCATATCACCACAGCCACAAAGTTTCTTTTCCCGTCACAAATGGGACAGAAACTTGACAAAATTTTCCATGCCCATCTCAAGCTTCACAGCATTAACACCAGTTTCAAATAATGGAGGAAGTAGTATGGAGCCGACTTACTCCTCTTCAAAGTCCACTCCCAAGAGGCCCGGACACCCAACAAGGTCCTCTTGCAGGTGTTCAGAACAGCAGCACTCCCTGAAAGTGTTTAAGGAAGACACCTTCTCTATATGTAAAGTCTCATTACTTACTAAAACAGTAAATATTACTTATTACAAAGTTCAACCACCAGTGTCCATACCTTGTCGTGAGGAACTCACAGGAAATAGTTTCAAAGTGAGAGCCTAAGAAAAGTCAGGTACAGCTGAGGCAGTACAAATGATGACCAAGTCGTGGTAACAAAGCAACCAAGGAACCAAGTCAGAATTTGATTCAATAACCACCAATACAGAACTGATGATGTGCAGTAACAGTATTTACCTTCAAGCAGCTTGTTGGCTCTCACCTTTAACAATTAATTCAGGAGTATCAAGTTTATTCACAACATACTGCAATGCCTAGACAAAGCAATTCATTTGTTTAAACCCATAAGCAAACTTTTTTGAAAAATACTTATTCTGTTCACAAACAGCATGCAGTTTCACTCTTGCACACTTCCACTGAAAGGGGACATCCTACCTTTACCCTCCATCAACACCGCCAACTATATATTCCTGCACTAGTTCCTGTGTGGCCAACCAAGGTCAACCATAGCTGAAGACCAAGCAAAACACCCTGAAAGGAGGTTTTCAGCTGGAGCACATTTTAGGAGTCCTCATCTTTTCCTAGCTCTTAGTTTAATAGCAGCCTCCAGCATTAAACACAAATAGTCTTCCACTCCCTGCCCTAGACACACTCTTGCATCCTCTGTCTCTCATCAGCTGAGGATTTTGGTTTGGCTGGGCTTGACAGCAGCAATGGTGATAGAGCCATGGGCACAACCTGAACCACAGGCAGCAGAATAAGAAACTGTATGATTTCTCCTCCTCACTCTCTAGTTCCCCTCACCTGCCCAACATTTCCACTGCATTAGTCAGCTTTTTTCCATGTAGTTAATGAACTAAGTGTGGCTAAATGTATTAACAAAGATTGCAGTATGTGAGGAGTGCTAGATCTGCAAGGCTGGTCTCCACGCTAATTAAGCCATTCTTCCTATGAAATCTCTTAAAAGCCTAATAACAACTTTCAGCTAAAGCCAGATGAAATACTTCATTCCCTAAACTGTTTAAAGGTGCAACTATATACACAGTCAGGCTACAGTGTCTGATATGTCTTTGAAATCCATATTAAAGCATTATCATTTGCAAATAAACCTCGTGTGCATTTTTCAGATGTCAACAAGCTCAGGTACAGACCAGAGAGAAAGAGAAGTATACCAGTACCACACCACGTCTGCTAGCCATGTTTCAACAGCAGTCCCAGAGAGGTTATAACTGGAGCTGAACAAAGACTTGCTTGCTTTATAGACGCCAGGAGCCACACACAGAAAATTGCTCACTTCTGAAACAAGTCACTCTCAGTTTAGTTTCTCCAGAGGTTCAGATAATTACATCCTGGTGTATTACTGCATTAACCGGAACTACCTGGTAGAGGCAACGTGCCAGTCCTGCGCTGCTTTGAAATGGGGCTCAATGATAACCGTACCAGAGAACAGCAGGTTTTACAGCTCACTCCATTAGAGGGTGTTTCTCCAAGCTGTTTGAGGAGTGACTATAGCCACCTAAGCTGTTCCAGATTCACATTCTGTACACAGTCACTCCTTTGTCCTCCTAACCCCACCACATACACCAGACCCAAGGGAGAGCAACAGAAAGCCCTGCAAGGGGAACTCTGCCTTCCGTCATCCGCTCTGCTAAAAGCACAAGATGTCCATATATAAATATATATATATACACACACACGCAGCAACAGTTGAAGAAAGCTTTTACTACTGTATTCAGCTTTCCTTGCTGGTGTCTGAAACAGAAGCATGGAGGCTTTTCTTCACAGTTTCACTACCCAGTTTGAAGGAACACAAGGTGTAGGGCTGGAGCTACAGTTCCTACGCCATCCTGCCAGCCCAGCAGCAATAGCAGACCAGGAAAAGAGAGAGATTGGTATATTTCCCCCTCTGAGGGGACTGAAAACAGAAACATCAGGCCAAGTGAGGCTGCCCACTATCACAGGCAAGCCAGTTTCTCTCTCTGCTTTTCCCCCTAACACAAAGCTGTGTTTGAAGAATTAGAAGTAATGAACATTTTCAACATATGGATTTTTTATGACCAAAAACCTCGAAAGGAAAAAGAGTCAAGGGGTCTCTCTGCAAAAATTAATCCTGGAATTAACATGATTCATTTGAAAACTTACTAAGTGTTGTCTTACAAGTTATTATACATGAACACCTGTAAGGAGCCAACTATTAATAGTACCAGTGAAACTGTCATAGAAAAACAAAAAAGTGCTACTTGTGGCACTGTGATTAAGGCTGTGTCAGCAGTTTGATTTTCATGACTTTAACACCCAGCTGTAAAAACTGCCTTCGGTAGAAGCAAGCATATTGTGCCTGTATCCAGGGGGAGCACCAATTCTGTTTTCACTGGGTAAAATGCAAGAGTCAACTATGTTTAAATATATAATCTCCAAATAGTAAAGATCCAGAATTTTCAAGTCATTTTTGGATATAATCGTTGCCAAATAGGACTACACCTTAAGAGACAGTTTGGTAAATACTGCAAGACAGAAACTTGGTAGAGTGCAAGAAACTGAGAAATAAGAGTGTGTGATTTTTCTATTTTGGCATGTGTTCTTCAAAAATTAGAGGTATACCAAAGAAACTGCATGCTAATACACAGCTCAGAGCTATAGATCTTTGTAACTTGGCCACCATTTGCTTAAACACAGAACGGCATTAACAGATTTATGTTTGAAAAGGCACCTCCTGAGATTCTTCAAGCAAGGAAATCTGTAACCAAATAATAATCCCTGTACGTGCACAAAATTAAAAGCCCCACTTATGCTGACACAGGACCCACATCTGTCCCAAACAAGCATATATAGCAAAAATACAGCATTTGAATCAAATGTGTGTTAGCAATATACTACTGAAGAGGTCCTGTAATAAAAGACCACCTTTTTTTAAATAAGGGGCAGCGTCAAACCACAAACAGAATGCAACCAGAATCCAAAAGAACTTATTCTAAGTGTGTTTTGAACCCCAGCAGTATGCCTGATGCATCTGGATCTTATTCTATTTTAAGTATTGATTACGACAAACATTACAGACTAGCTTAGCAAGCTAGCACCCTTGACTGCCTCAGTGTGGAAGAGCTGCAGTGTCTTAGTTGTAATATTTAGTAAGATAATTTAATTAAACACTGAGTTGTAATAACCTGATTCCCCCTCCCCCCACTAATACAAAAACAGAGCTGTTTCTTCCACATACAGAATGCCAGAGGCAATACAGTCCTGCTTTAAAGATAGAAACAAGAGTAGTTTTTCCTCCTGGCCTTTTCTACATCTTTTCCCCTTATCCCGCATTCAGATGAAGCCTCCTCATTAAGATAATCAAAGGAACTGAAGGCAACACCTGACAAATTCTATAGATTTATAAATCCTCACCCTTCTCCATCTTTCCCTTAGTCCCAAACATGCTAGAGGGAAAACTAAACACAGACACACAAAATGTTAAACTGAAGGGAAAAAACAAACCAACCCTATCTGAACTGTTAAAAGAAATCTTTTAAGCCTTATTGAGAGGTCAAGTTTTGGGTTTTGTTTGTTTTTTGTTTTGCTGTTTTTTCTTTTTGAAAAGATACTTGAGTTGATATCTAGCCAATGCATTCCCATAAATTCAAATTATTGCTTGGTGAAAGCAATTTAAAAAAAAAAAAAAAGTCATCCAATCCACCCCCACTGAAAGTCAATAAGTGGTCAGGATCAAACTGGTGACATTATTTCACTCAGCATATTGAATCACTCACAAGATTTCAGACCTTCATTAGGAATGTGGGCTTGTACTTCCTTCAAAAGAATCTCTCTTTAATTGATTTTTGGCCACCCTTTCCCTTTTCCTACCATCCAGGGCTATAAACTGGCCTCATCCTGTCCTTCAACACACAGAGGCCATACAGTAGGTGCCAACATTTGTAAGTAATTATAAGGAGGTTTTACAAGGGGAACACAGACAGTCATTAGCTTACACAAAAATGCCACAGTCTCAGTGAACCAATAGACAAAAATGCCTGAACTCTCCAGAGTCTTGGAAGAAAAACCATTACGTTTTTGGCTGGAAGCATGGTTGAACATCAAGTGACAGCACACGTGTGACAGACAACGATGTAAGGCACATCACTGAGGCCAAGCAAGGTGGAAATCAAACACACCAGTTGGTCCTTCAAGGAGAAGGATTGGAGGGTTGGGAATGGAGAGCACAGCAGTGACAATGCAGCTTCAGTGGTGTGCAGAGGGTGCTCAGGAGGCAGGTAGTGATTTGGAAGCACTGTTCCTCTTCAGATCAGCTCCAAGGCAGCAGTCTCACAGGAGCAATACCTGTAAAAGCACTCAGTCCTCATTTCTTTAATTGCACATATACATTTACTGCACAATATGCTCTTCTTACTATAAGACAAGTAATCCAATTCTGTCACCTTTGCTTAGCCTGTAGAGTGCTTCGGATAAAATAAATGCTTCCTCCTTGCAAGATGAAGCACTACTCGGGACAACACAAGCATAAGCCCCATCAGGCAGCCACCCTACGTACCTTTCACAGTCAGCGGAGCAGATGTACCTATAGCCAACACAATTCACAGAGCCCATCCTCTTATCCCAAGGTAGGCACTTGCTCAAACAAGCCTGGGCTCTCCATCAGCCAGAGGGTTCTCACTCACCACAAACAGCTGCCTAGACAACTTGCTCAGGTGTAACAGCAGCTAAGCAGGAAGGTTCCTGCCTAAGATGGCAGAATCCATCACCAGTAACACAGGCTTGTACAAAGGAAATGAAATGGCTTCAATTAATTAGTGAAAGTTCACCATCACATTTTGAAGTCCACCGAGTAACTCTGAGAGAAACTCAGCCTACTCAACCAGCGTCAAGAGTAAGCTGAATGTACACCACTGCAAGTACTAGTTACAAGAATAACTAATAGGAAAGTTGTTTATTTCAAATGCATGTGCATTTCCTACTTTATGCACCTTCATATTAACTAAAAATGACTTAAACCATCACTTAACAGTTCATTCAATTTATCAAAATCACAGCATTATTGCTTAGGAAATTTGAGTAGGGTTAAGATTCTGTTTGTTTTAAATTTTACAAGTCTGTGTTACACTTCCCTTTAATTGATCAAGACAAAGGATAGATGTGAGATGCTCAGATATGATTAAAACTGACAATTACAAATTTGTGACAGAGCTGAACTGCACTGTAAAAGGAATTAGAAGTCAGTACTTCCCTGAGTTACTTTCCAGTTTTAAGAAAGTCCAATCTCTCATTCATACTGTTTAAACAGGAACAGCAACAGACAACTTAATGATTTGAAATTCTACCTACGCTTCAAAAATAAAAAAATCGTGGTATAACAATACCTTTCCACAAATGTTTTTATATAACATGAGTAAATAGTGATCCAGGACAACTGCAAGAGTATGAAAGTACGTTATCAGAGAAATGTAGCAAGCGTCATTTTGGAGACACGGTCCCATTTCAATTAGCAAAGAATCCTCTTCTCATTTTAAAATGCAGAAAAAGGACTGAAACAGTTACACTATATATTCAACTATAAATAGCTTCAATAAGAACATAGGATAAGCATATCAGGTGACCTTCAGAATTTTAAGAAATAAAATCCACAAAGCAAAACTCCACAGTTATAAGTTTTGCAGTCTCAGATCAGCCGCAAGTATGATTATTTCCCTACAAGGGGCTGGTAAGGGCAAAAATTGAAGCTTAGCTCTTAGTCTTTATGACTTCCTTGCCTTCACATCTACAAGAATAATTCTCCAAATTTATTTCACCTTCAAAAATGAAATGGTGCATGCTACTGAGCCTGCAGACCTAGTACCACAGAGCCCTCGCTGCTGTTCAAAGACCAGCCAGATTCTGATAAAGCTTCCAGCTTCACTGCAAACATTGAGGGGAAAAACCCAACAACTTGTAAGCAGAGGCTGTGTAGTTCTGCTGGTAACAGACCAGGCTTGAGCCTCAGGAGAGCAATGCTTGATCAGTAACAGCCAAATGAGCACCAGCAAAGAAGCTTCTGGGCTCTATCTTCTTAAGCATTCCCATGGAACACCGATTTTTCACAAAGCCACCTAGAAGATGGAAAAATATTATATTTTGCATGAAGGTCTGAAGAGCTCTGTATCCCTTTTACACTGTATGTCTTGTAGGAATTTAATAGTATTTTAACTTCAGAGGCAAACAGCATTGTAAATTTTGGCAAGAATATGGTGACAGACTACTACTGTGTAGTCATGCGAAAAGTTACACTGACATCAAAACCACAATTATTTAGTTGTATGAAATCCAGAAAGCATAGCCAGAAATTTCAGTGTGTCAAAAGCAAATTTGCTCCAGAGCAATGTTTATGCTTTTAGAGAGGGGTATCAGCACTAAAGAAGGCAAGGACACCAACCAGCAGGCAAAGATAGAGTGGCTGTTCCTTATCTTTCTAAAAAGAGGAATGGCAATCAAGTGGAAGCCACAGGTCACCACCAATATCACCAATGAAGCCAGCCGTTGCGATGTACCTAAAGAGATCCTGCATGCACGAAACAAACCTTAGGAAAAAAAGCAAACAAAATAACCACACCCCATGACAGCACATCTGCAATTTGGCAAGTTGCAGCCTAAACACTCAGGTGTTGCTTCCCAGTTCCAGAAGAGCACCTTCAGAAGTGTAAAGGTAGGGATTACAGTAGGAGACAGGAGGGACTGCAGCATATCAAACTAGAAGCATAAAAAACAGAAAGAGGGCACTATAGGAACAGTCAGGCATACTCCCTGCCTGACTTCAGGTTTTATTTCCTTCTAGATATATATACCATTCTACACTGCTTGGGAAAAAGGCTTTATTTCCATTCATATAATAGTGCTTATATTCAAGCTACTTCTGGCACAGGTTCAGACATTACAGCACACAGATAAGAGAATTGTCTGCACTTCTCAAGACGCTATGCATTTTCTGATTTTAATGTGGGGGCACGGGTTGGGTGTTTTAAGGCTTCCATTGCAGTATGGTGACATGCTACCTCCAAGTGCCTATGAATACACAAAAACAGTTACAGTAGTTCTGACAGCTTATCTATTACCACACACTTCAGCACTGTCCTGGAAGGTGAAGCTTTAGAGATTTATGTGTGATATACAGAACACAATCAAAGAACGTCATCTCCTCAGGAACATGGAAGAGGGAAAAAAACATACCAGGAGGCACATATTAAAATAGTTATGAAGGTGTCAGATATGCAGAGACAACGTATCTTCTCATTACAGCAAAAGCACTCAACTAGATATTCAACATGGCAAATCTTTCCTTCCGTATTAGATTTCACCACATGCTGTAGGAATTCTCCTTTGAGAAGAATTTCCAAGCAGCGATATATGAGTCAAATGACAGCTAAAGCAAAGCTCTGCAGAAAGACTTCATAAAATTTGACTGTATCTTACTATATTCAACAGTTAGATTTTTCCAGAGCAGTGATATTTTCTTCCTGTTATCTCAAAGGTGTTCAAGCACAACAAATGCAGCACAAGCTAGTTTATCTACTTGGGAACTCTTTGCAAAAAGCCATGATCTGTGGCATCCCACACCCAAGGCAAGCACATTTTTGTGGCTGACACACCTGTTGGACCACTACACTTAGCTGAGCACAAAGGTGGTGTGATATTGTGAATTTCTAACTGACCAGTTTAACTGCACAAGGCAAGCTGTACCATTATTCAATGCAATAGTCATCTCTCAAACGCTCTTCAATGGTACTTACCGCTGAACTAACTGCAACCAGTTCATGGAGTCAATGAACATGTCCTTAGACTTAGCCTGCCTACTGTCAGATTTTTGAGTTACAAAGTATAATTCATGTTAGCCATTTAAAAAAAATAAAGAGCCTTTGACAATACTCTTGAAGGAAGTGTGCCTTAAGTATATTACTTTGTGTATAATTGTGAATAAATCATAGGATCATAGAATC
>VXAK01015742.1:0-25957 GCA_013399435.1 Arenaria interpres
GGCACCTCAGTGGCCCTCCGGTACCTCTGCAACCCCCCCAGTACCTCAGCGGCCCCGGCACCTCAGTGGCCCTCCGGTACCTCTGCAACCCCCCCAGTACCTCAGCGGCCCCGGCACCTCAGTGGCCCTCCGGTACCTCTGCAACCCCCCCAGTACCTCAGCGGCCCCGGCACCTCAGTGGCCCTCCGGTACCTCTGCAACCCCCCCAGTACCTCAGCGGCCCCGGCACCTCAGTGGCCCTCCGGTACCTCTGCAACCCCCCCAGTACCTCAGCGGCCCCGGCACCTCAGTGGCCCTCCGGTACCTCTGCAACCCCCCCAGTACCTCAGCGGCCCCGGCACCTCAGTGGCCCTCCGGTACCTCTGCAACCCCCCCAGTACCTCAGCGGCCCCGGCACCTCAGNGACCTTCGGGCGGCGCCGCGCGCTGACGTCACTGCCGCGCGCCGGGCGGTGGCCACGTGGCTGGGGAGATGGCGGGAACCCGGCGGGCGGGGGGTCGGGGGGGGTTTCCCATAATAATTTATCTTTAATTTCTGAATTCTTTTGGGTTCAAGGACTTTGGCTCCTACCGCAGCTGGAGGCATCACCCCGCCGTGCCCGCCCGCCGCGAGGAAACTCCACCAAGGCTTTAACTAACGGTTTTGTTGTGAAGCAAAATGCAGCAGAATTGGGGGGTTTATTTTATTATTATTTTTCTCTCCAAAGTACGAAATGGCAAGTGAAGTATCTGTTCTTCCAGCACATCAGCAACCCCCCCCTCTCTCCTCATACGGGCTGTGGTGGACGCGCCCCACTCACACACGGCAAGGCTGGGCTGAGGCTCCTGCGCTTCTCTTGGAGGGAAAAATCATTAATGAATATTTAAAAAAAAAAAATAAAATTGTGAACTACAACTGAGTTTAATCCAGCAGCACTTCCAGGGGTGTCGGAAAGGGCAGGAATCGCTTCAGGGAGATCTTCTTGATTGAGAAAGCAGAGGTGAAGGCAAGGCTGGATGCAGAAGGGGCTCTGTAGACCACCTTATGGTGAAGCTCATGGGGAGGAGATGGGGGGGGAGAAAGGGTTAAGAGACCAAGATCAAGTTATTACTTTTTTTTTTTTCCTCCTACATAGTAGCATTCCAACCATTTTTAGAGCTATTTCAAGCTATTTTCTCCACACTTCTGTCACCACTCCGGCCCTCTCAGCACAGTCCAGCAATAGGGTACAGCAGAGCCCAGACACCAGCAGGTGACTTCATCAAACACAACCAGGATGAGCTTTAGCTTATTAATTACAGTTGATTACACTTCAAACGGCTTCTTGATGGGATATAGCCTGGGTGACAGAGGGAGCAGCGGTCCTTGCTCTTCGCTTGCTTAGTGTCAGAGAAATATCAATATATTGTGATTGAGAGGCCATTGACAACAGGATGACCATGAGCCAGCAATGGGCCCTTGTGGCCAAGAAGGCCAATGGCATCCTGGGGACCATCAAGAGCATGGCCAGCAGGTGGAGGGAGGTCATCCTGCCCCTCTGCTCCGCCCTGGGGAGGTCACATCTGGAGCACTGGGTCCAGTTCTAGGCTCCCCAGTTCAAGAAGGACAGGGAACTGCTGGAGAGGGGACAGCAGAGAGCTACAAAGATGATGAGGGGCCTGGAGCATCTCTCTGATGAGGAAAGGCTGAGGGACTTGGGTCTTTTTAGTCTGGAGAAGAGAAGGCTGAGGGGGGATCTGATCAACACCTATAAATACTTCAAGGGTGGGTGTCAGGAGGATGGGGCCAGTCTTCTCTCAGTGGTGCCCAGGGACAGGACAAGAGGGAATGGGCACAAACTTGAACATGGAAAGCTCCATCTCAACATGAGGAAGAACTTCTTTCCTGTGAGGGTGGCAGAGCCCTGGAAGAGGCTGCCCAGGGAGGTGGTGGAGTCTCCTTCTCTGGAGACACTCAAACCCACCTGGGCACGTTCCTGTGGGACCTGCTCTGGCAGGGGGTTGGTGGAGATGATCTCCAGAGGTCCCTTCCAACCCCATGCAATTCTGTGATTCCACCAACTCCAAGCCAGCGAAGTCCCGCTGATGGAATCAAGCCCACCATGAGAATGTCTTTTCACTTCCCATTACTGTAAGAATTTCATTTTGAGGCCATGCAGTTCCCAAACTGAGGCAAGGACAAGAAATCCTGCCTTTGGCATAAAGCTTCAGCTCTTCTGGTACAAGAATTCCCACTCAAAAAATAAGCACTTTCAATTTGTGTTATTAAAATAATATTTGTTGCAGGAGAAGGTGAAATAGCCCACCTGGGTGCGTGGCCCCCACTGAAATGCTCCCCATTAGGGAAAAAAATAATTAGGTTTTTAAATCCCTTTTCAGTTCAGGCCTTCAGAACGGCACTGAGACAGCTGAGGGTAAAGGATTTTTTATTTTTTTATTATTTTTTTTTTATTTAAAATCAGCATTGCCACTAGAGGAAAAATTAAGCTACCAGCCTTTTTCTAAGGAGTGCTCATGGATTAGGTTTGAACACAGGAAAGGGGGAGTTCCCCGCACCCTGACACTCAAACACTAACGCCAACGCGCAAAAACGCACCGTTTTAAAGCCCGGTTCGTACCGTCATAAACCGACAACACCAAGAGGAACACTCTCTCTCGACACTCGACAAGAGAATACAAACTGTAGTTTACTGAGCTGAGTTTACAGATCATTTTTGCAAGCAGAGGATGCGCTGCCAGTAACGGATGCTGTGACTTGAAATCTTTAACTTGCATTTATTATCAAAGTCATACTGTTTACATCTGTAATGTCAACAAGATGCCACAACTACAAAAAAAGATTGTGCACATTGCCGTTTTCAATGCAAAAAACAGTAAAATGGAAATCCATTTGTTAAAAAAGTAATTAAAATTACTCCAGAAAGCAACTGAATCGTTTTTAACACCTTTACATCCAGTCAAATTAAAATGGTTAACAAGAAAAAATACAAATTCAAAAAATCTGGTTATCTGTGTTAAAAAGGCAACTACTTAAGCGTTTCTATCAATTCGCACGTCGATCTCCCTCCCGCGGAGCTGTATCCCGTTCATCATACGGCAGGCTCGCTCGGCTACTTCTGGGGACTCAAATCTAACCACACCACAGCCTTTAGACTTCCCGTTCTCCATCTTGATATCAGCATACAGCACATGACCTTGGGAAGAAAAGAAAGGGTCTTGTTTAATCTAGCAGGTAACACCTAACTCTCCAACAAATCACAGCTCTCTACCTTATGTATACCTTTAGAAATTACCCTTACTTTGAAACAGCAGCTGTATCAAGTCATTGCTTTAAAGAACCCTTCTCAGTTTGAGAGGTGAATTAATTCAAACCCTTTCTCTCAATTCTCACTCCAGCGGCAGCACCGGAAGCAGATCAACAGAGCAAAGCACAAGCTCGCAAGCCCCATCCAACTTGTGAACACACACTTTGCACTGTTACTGTCCCCCCGATGGGCTGGGACTCGGTTTTGTCATCGGACAAGGAGCACAAGATACTGGGGAGCAAGGTCTGGGGACAGCAACTGCTGCTATGAGAAAAAAAAACATCCTGAAGCTGAAGAGCACACCTCAACAGTCAGTAGCTGAATTCAGAGTATTTTTAATTATTTAATTTTTTTTTAAGGAGAGTTTTCCTAGACAATGATGTTCATTTAGATACAAAGAATCTCTGCAGGTGCTTCTCAGCAGTTCTCAGCACTTTCATATCTCTATTCCTACCTCCAAAGTGGCTACCCACACGATAAACCCAGCACCTGAGATGCAGAAGGGAACAGAAGCTTAGAAAAACCACAGGTATAACCCAGTTGATAACTGGGTTATCAAACAGCCAGGCATTTCTTTCTTTTCAACACCGCAGAACTCTCACTAGCACAGCAGGGATGGTAAACATCCTCACAACACTTGTCAACGTAAAGATCTAGTATTTCAGTAAGTCTGAGTGAAATTTTAGTTAAGGTACTCGTATCGGGGACATACAGATCCAGAGTTACTGACTTAATTCATATTCAAGTGTCAGAGTAATTCCAAGTGATAAAGCAACTTACCACACTCATTAAATTTATCTTTCAGCATTTTCCATGTAAAATCAAAAGGCAGCTGTGAAAAGAGAAGAACAGACCATTACTGAGGATCTGCTGAAGAACCCGCAAGCGCTGCCAACTCTTCAGAACACATTTTCCACCCCAGACCAGCCACTGTTCAGCATCATCATTTACAGATGCAGAGAGCTCTCCTGTTAAGGAAAAGCCAATCTAACTCACTCCACCTTTGGCAGCATCTAATATTTCCCAATATAGATATCCTGAGTAAGTCAATCGAGCACGGATGAGATCAACACGTCAGTACCAATTAATTTCAGGAGGAAGGGGAGGTAGGAAGAAGGCTACTCACGTTTCTCACAAATATCTGACAGGCTTTTCTGGCCACCCCAGCTGCAGGTCCTCCAGTTCCTCCAAGGGAGCCTGCAAAATTGCCTGCAAAGTTTCCACGTTCCATGTCCATTGTTCTTTCAAAATTGCTTCCCATTGCAAGTCCCATTCGATCTATGCCTGCTCCCATGCCCTGTCCCATAGCAGGACCCATTCTTTCCATATTAGTGGCTCCAATGCGCTCCAAGCCCATCCTCTCCATGCCAGCAGCACCCATACGATCTATTCCTATTCTTTCCATAGGAGTGGCACCTATACGATCCAAACCAGCCGGCATCCTCTCTATCACCTGACCCATTCCAGTTCCCATTCCAGCAGGGACCATACGCTCCATACCTATACCCATCCTCTCCATGCCAGAACCCATACGTTCTACGCCTGATCCCATTCTGTCCATAGTGGTGCCGACGCGGTCAATGGCGGCGCCCATCCTCTCGATACCGAAGCCTATGCCAGACCCCATCCTCTCAATGCCGGACCCCATCCTCTCGATAGCCGGGCCCATCCTCTCGATGTTCGGAGCGATGTGATCTATGCCCAGAGGGGCCATTCGATCGATTCCTGACCCCATTCGCTCCACGTTGGAGCTCATGCGATCCAAAACAAGACCCATCCTGTCTATTTCTGACCCTACTCTCTCCATCCCGTGTCCCATCCCAGAAGGTATTCTTTCTATTCCCGAGCCCATACGATCAATGCCAGGTGCCATCCTCTCAATCCCAGGAATGCTGGCATTTCCACCACCTGGAACACAACACACAGATTATCAGTAATCATACAGGGACCATGAAAAAAAAAAAACCCTAATTCATGCTTACATGACTTAAATGCTTTGAACTTTATCATCATTCAGAAAAGTGACTGCATACTGTGTGCCTTGCTGAAGAAAAGCTTTTATTTCAGATACTAAAAAGAGCTGATATGCCCCTGTGGCCAAGGCAGCCATCCTGGGGTGCATCAAGAAGAGTGTGGCCAGCAGGTGGAGGGAGATCATCATCCCCCTCTGCTCTGCCCTGGTGAGGCCACTTCTGGAGCACTGGGTCCAGTTCTAGGCTCCCCAGTTCAAGAAGGACAGGGAACTGCTGGAGAGGGGACAGCAGAGGGCTACAAAGATGACGAAGGGCCTGGAGCATCTCTCTTACGAGGAAAGGCTGAGGGACTTGGGTCTTTTTAGTCTGGAGAAGAGAAGGCTGAGGGGGGATCTGATCAACGCCTATAAATAATTAAAGGGTGGGTGTCAGGAGGATGGGGCCAGTCTTTTCTTAGTGGTGCCCAGGGACAGGACAAGAGGGAACGGGCACAAACTTGACCATGGGAAGTTCCACCTAAACATGAGGAGGAACTTCTTTCCTGTGAGGGTGGCAGAGCCCTGGCACAGGCTGCCCAGGGAGGTGGTGGAGTCTCCTCCTCTCTCCAATCCCGCCCGGACACGTTCCTGTAGGATCTGCTCTGGCAGAGGGCTGGAAGAAATGATCTTCAGAGGTCCCTGCCAACCCCTACAATTCTGTGATTCTGCGATTACACAGATGATCAGGACTACAACACTTGATTCAAGGGACTGCTCATCTCCAACCACATACTATAGTCGGGATGGAGAAATGTTTATCCCTTTGCTAAGGAGCTTAACTTCTGTACACACAAATAAAGCCTTCCAAAAAAAATAAAGGAGAAAATTTTGAAGGCATATTGAAGCCTAGGGGCAGATTAGATGGTAATAAAAGTAGTATTTTAAATATAATCTTAGCTGCTGGCTGTCCTGTGCAGTACGCTGGGGATTACACTGCAATAATAATAATAATTTAGTAACTGAAATTGCACTTCAAATCCAGATTGCTTGGAAGAGGACTGAAGTCACGTCATCCTCACCTCGCAACTCAGATTGCTTCTGCCAAGCCAGGGAAAGACTTTTATAAGAAAAGCTTCCCAAACTTAAGAGCTCTCTTATTGCCAGATCTCCAAGAAAAGGATACAAATTCCCTCTAAGAAGCACAGCAGAATGGCCATGATAAAGTCACAACACATGCTTGGCCTTTTAACATGGAAAGAAATACAAAAAAGTCACCTGTGCCATAAAACACAAGGAAGAGGAGGGTTTCTATATTTGCCTCTTATAATCCCTTGGCTGAGTTGTCCTGACTCTGCGACAGGGACTTCTAGTTCCCATAAAAAGGAACAGTTTAGGACATTTTGCTGTTATATGAAGGATCTTAGCTTATCTGTCAAATCAAATTTAGCACTGCAGCCCTGTAGAAAAAAATAATGAATTTGATACCTATCTGAGGGGGGGAAAGCCTTGAAGGAAGCCTGTATTTCAATTATTTATGTATAGTTAATGAAGAGAAACAAGATATATAGCCCTAAGGCGAGCCTACGCTCAAGAAAACTGAAGCAACAACATTTACAAACAGCTCTCGTCCTGCTTCAGTATTTCAAGTTTCAGTAATACCTTAAATAACACAGAAAGGGTTTGGATTATACGACATTTATACTTGCACAAGCAAGTTGGCTTTTTTTTTTTTATTTTAAATGAAGAAAAAACAGCAATAAACATTTAGTGTTTCTTCAGCTGAAAGCCAGCAGGTTTGTGCATTTTTCTTTAGGAGTCTTCCAGAAAAGGGTTAATCCCATGCAGGCAGAGCTGACTCTTGCTTATTAAATGTTGTGATTTAGTCAGGAAGCAAATAAAATCAATTCTGTAAACTGGGAAGGGAGGGAGGTCTGCCTACTTTGAGACATTTAGGTTCAGCTTTGCTGCAAAAATTCTGTAGTTTTAAGTACTTCGTTGTGGAAATATTCCAATATTTCCACAACTTTCTAGGAAGCTAAATGTCATACAGGCAAAGAGAAGGAGCAGGACTTTGTTTTCACTGAAAAAAATTGTAGTATCTTACCAGTAGCATTTCAAAAATGGACAACTGCCAGAGAAGCTGACAGTCTAGAAATACTATTTTTAGTCTTCTACTAACCTTTTTTGAGAAGTGTCTCAATGCATAATATTGCTTATTTATTTAAATACTATATCCCTCAAAACTTCTGTACAGCTCTTAGGAGTCTAATCAAAACCAAACTATTAAAGCAAATATACGTATAAGATATCACCTGTTTTGCTCTAACAAAACACAGACAATTTTTATGTACAGTTCAGGTGTGAAAAGCAGGTAGTAAGAGTACTTAGTGTTATTTACCTATTCCTCTCTCCAAAGTCTCTCCAAAACTACGAGACATTCCCATTTCATTTCTTCCAAATTCTCTTTCAAATCCTCCACCCATGGCACGATCCATCTCTGAAAAGGTTAAGTTTGATCTTTTCTTCATGACGTCTAAATAAGTCCCGAAAGAATATTTTAATACAGTGATCATTTGAAAACATTAACAGCAAGGCAAGTTCTTTATTACATTCTCCTGATCTTTTTATCAGGTCTTCTTGAGACCACAAAAAAACCCCCAAGTGAAAGGACTCATCTCAATATGGACTAACAATTTTAGGCATCACTTTGCCCTGGAGAAGTCTTACTGGTGAACACGGATAGAGCATAATTTATCTCTTCCTAAATGAGTCCTTTGAGACAACCTCAACACATCACTTATTTTCTGCAGCTCAGAGGCCACAAGTGACTTGTGGCCACCGTGTCAGCTCTAAGCTTTTAAGTTTTACCAATAAAAACTGAGGAAAATTACAGAATCACAGAATCTTCATGGTTGAAAAGGACCTCTGAGATCAACAAGTCCAACCATATCCCCACACAGAAGACCCCCACAATCTCAGGCACTAGAGCACGCCCTGAAGTGCCACGTCTACACGTTTCTTAAATACCTCTAGGGATGGTGACTCCACCACCTCCCTGGGCAGGCTGTTCCAGTGCCTGACCACCCTCTCAGGAAAGTCATTCTTCCTAATATCTAATCTAAACCTCCCCTGCCACAACTTTAGACCATTTCCTCTGGTCCTCTCATTATTCCCTTGGGAGAAGAGCCAACACCCACTTCTCTACACCCTCCTTTCATGTAGTTGTAGAGGGCAATGAGGTCTCCCCTCAGGCTCCTCTTCTCCAGACTAAACATGCCCGGTTCCCTCAGCCTCCCCCCGTTATGATTTGTTCTCTAGACCCCCCCTTGGTAGCTCTCTTACAAGTCTAGAGAGTCTCTCCAGAGTTACACTTTCAGAGAACACAAGTCAGGAGTTGAATATACAAAAAAACAAAAAACACCTACCGCTCATTCTGCCCATGTTCATCCCAGCTGGGAAGCGACCGATGTTTTCCATGCCGCCAAAAGGACCTTCCATTCCTAAAAGAAAACATTATTTTCAGGAATTCTTTAGCAACGCATTTCAACTTAACACTGCACTTCACCCACATCAGCCACTTTCACAGATCATTTCCACAGGCATCAAGACAACTCTCTCTCACAGATTCACAAAACAGAATTGGCTCAGAATTTGGCCACAGAATCTCTCCTAAACCAAGGAGCAGTTTTAATAAGACCCACAACAGAAACATTGGTCATGTTTTATCTAAGGGATTAACCCCTTCCCATACACCCACAGTAGTTTTATTAATATTCAAAAAGGAATAAGTTATTATTAAATTGATGATTTTAAAGAACATAAATGCCTGCCAAGTGTATATGGCTACGTTTACATGACTTTCAGAAAGCCCAAGCTATATACATGTCAAAAAACCACAGCTTACCTCCCATTTTATTCATTCCAAAGCCCATGCCTTCCATTCCCATTCCTCAAAATAAAAGAGAAAGCTTTATGTAGCAGGTGTAATTCTACAAGAGTTCAGCCATTAGACTGGCTGTAGAAATAGAGACCATACAACGTGTCCACTGTTTGAAGAGCTTACATGTGATAACTCTGAGGAGATCGCAACATTCCTTCTAGAAAATGAAGCAGCAAAGGGGAAAAACCCATAGGCATTTATAAATTGAAAGCTGAATGTGTGCTACTTTTTAGGTGGCTCTTTAAAACTTGTGCTATTTAAACATGTCCTAAACAAAGATTTGCAAGCCCACTAATAAGTGTTAAAAGTGACAGATGGTTTTAAAAGTTTAATGTATATTTGCAGTGTCTGCTGCTCATGCTCAAGAGTCAGAAAATGAGAGCTGTGCCTTGACCACAGTGAAAAAAAAATGGAGTAGTTGGTTAAATTCAAGTTTCCATTATCAAGCTCATTACTTTGCTCAACAAAAACTCATTTGGCTTTAACACTCCTAATACACTTCAACTTTTTTGTGTAGGCAGAACAAAGCTATCTACCTTCTACACAGCTTAAAGCTCTCATGAAACAAAAGCATAGGAGTAATCTTCTTACCTCCAGGTCCCATGTTGCCCATTCCCATGCCTTTGTTTAAATGATTTGCATCAATAGGTTGACCTCCAGGTCCTAATCCCATGCCAATACCACCAAGACCATCTGAAGAAAATATTCAGATATCAAAAAAGCCTTCTTTCCATAGTTTGACAAAACAGCAAGTTTTATTCTTAAGTAATTGACTTCCATTCTCCAAAAAGCTTGCTGTGTTCCCACTTTGGGGTGTGTACTTAAAGCATGAAAATGTATAGTAAATTCAGAGTTGATGTGTTTTGAAATATACTAAAAACTCTCTCAAATATTATTTTTTTTTTCCTCATAATCCATTTTCCATCTTACTACTGAGAAAACTTGTTTGGTTGGTTGGTTTTAAGCTGACTCCTGAAAAATAACTGGCTAGAACACTGCTTGTTTTGTGCAACTCCTCAATCTAAGGAGAATAGAGTGGGCAATTTAGTATTAAAGATCTTCTAACCTTTGCACAATATTACCCTTGATTGACAAATGGCTTATTTCCACCTTTGCCAAGGTTCCTTCCTTGGAGGTAAGAATTTAACCACAAAGTTCAACCTATCATTATGATAGCCACCTATAGAATTCAGAGCACACAGCCAGCCTCTTCTCTGAGCAAACAAAAATATATCATTCCCAGGCATAATTTTGCATCTTCCTGTACCCAAATGAATTAAGGAATCCCCAGTCCAAAGAAAGAAGAAAAAGCCCTTGTGTTTTCCTTATAGTCAATCAGGAAGGGAAAAAAAAAAAAAAAAAGAGTTCTCTGCTTTTGCTTGCATCAAACAACAGCTTAATGGCATTCTTTGCCTACGAGAAGAGGACTTCCTCATTTACAGCTCAGCACGATAAACACAGCAAGTGTTGAACCTTGTTTTAAAGCAACACAGGATACCCCTTCCCTGCCCCAATAAAGGCCAAGAAACAGGCTTCCGTTGGTATTTGTTGAGTTTTATATAAAGATAATTAAACTGGAACCCAATGACTTTCTCTTGAAAAAGAAGCGTGCCACTATAGAAAGTCAAGGCAGCAATAAAACCCAGGAATTATATTGCTGTGGAATAAGGCTTTGACAGATACACAGAAAACCGAACTAATTAAGGGATGGATTGATTGTCAACCACTAAAATTGTGCAAGTTGGCAGCACAATTTGGTTCCAATGGTTTGGTTCCCATGCCTAAGGAAACAGCGACTGGATGAATTAACAGAGTTACATTAACAGCTACACTTTACATTTTTGCTAGATTTAAAGAAATTAAGCCTGTGTTCTCCCACCTCCAGCTCTTTCCCTTTCAACCCAGTCTCTTCCCGTTCAATACTTTCAGTATGTCATCATAGCACGGCTGAGGTTGGAAGGGATCTCTGGAGATAATGTGCTCCAATCCCAGGCTTAAGCAGGGCCACTGAGAGCTGGTTGCCCAGGACCCATATCCCGACGGCTTTTGAGTATCTCCACGGATGGAGACTCCACAGCCTCTCTAGGCAACCTGTTGTTCCAGTAATCATCCACCCTCCCAGTAATTTGTTTCTTTATATTGAGATGGAGTCTCCCGTGTTTCAGTTTCTGTGTACTGTTATATAGTGATAAGATCCCCTTTAGAAACCTGAAGGCCTGGAAGAGTCTCAGGTCCTCAATCAGCCCTTCCAATTCAAGGAAAAATATTAGATACCCAGAATACCATCGGGTAAAAGGAGGCACGCTTTTCTGTCTTGACTGATTAATTATTTTGCCATTAAATCCTGCTATTAACAGTAATTTTACAAGGCATCAAGTCTCTGAATTGCAATTGAGAGATGTGGAAGCCTTGAGAACACGAATGGCATAACGTTTATGGACAAGCTCCTAGCCATGAGCTGAAAAAAACAGCCCCCCCAAAAAAATATATATGACTGAGCAGATGTTGTTTACTATTTCCCCCTTTGATATTGCTCAGGCCATTTGGATCCCAGCTTTCCAAATCTGAACCAGTTTTATTGGGGCTGGGATTGGGTCCCAGTTGCTGAACAGCAAAATAAAAAACACATAACATTTTCAGTCACGCAGGAGAGACTTACGAGGGAGCTGTTGGGGTCGCTCTGGAGGAAAGAAGTCTCCTTTGGGAAAGGCTCGTTCATCCTAAAAAACAATTCAATATATTAAAGTTTGCAAGAAAAGTAAGAAATTATTTCTTGCCTTTCTTTTTATTTAAAACACAGAAACTTAAACTAAAGCAATCTTCACTGTATTTATGATTGTTTTTTAGCAAAATCAGAATTAACCTTCCCTGATGGCATGAGTTGACATCACTAGGAATTAGGCAAGTCCCATGTTCCCCCTCCCGGTATTTCCGCCCAACCCTGAAACCACACACCATCCAAAATCAGAAGCACAATCACAGTTCAAAAAAGCAGTGGGGATTTGAATGTACTTACCATTTTTACATGCATCGGTCGGTCATACAGCAACTGCCCGTTAAACATCGCTGTTGTTTCATTAAGGATCATTGTTCAAGTGCTAGAATCACAAAGTCTTAAAAGTTTAAAGAGCCATCTGATGCAGGGTCCAAAACCACAGTCAGATTAGCAAAAATCCTTCTGCCTTCTCCAAAATTAAAAGGCTTTGAAATCCAAATAACCAAATATTCAAAAAATGGCCTAAAATGTGAGTTAAACATACTCCTGTGGTTCACCTTAAGTTCATTAAGAGATTGCTCAAAATATGACTCCAAGTCAGCCTAAGTGTTTCAGTGTTTCATCAGTAAATTTAGCCATTTACAACATGAGAAAACACATAAAAGTTCTCAACATTTCAAAATCAATAAATAGCCAAATTTTGAAGTATTTCATGCTAATGAATCATGTAAAGTTCATATAAGCCTTCCTCTCCCAGGGCTGAGCTTACCAGGTGCACGTGCAGAATGCAATTAACATTCGAATAGAAAGAAGCTTGGGGGGAAGAATATTTCCCTCCTTTCCATGCACAGCCACACGCTGAGAGATCACACACACAGCATTTGCGCTTCGTTGTGGTTTGGCTTTTGTGGATGGTTATACAGCAAACCACCGCCTGCACAGGGTAAGGATCCAGGGGACAGAGGAACGCACTAGGTCAAGCCATCTCACATCACTGATGCATCTGTTGGGTTCCTCCTTTCCCTCCATCACAGGAATTTAAGACAAATCTTTTCTCAGTTATTGCATTTTAATACTAGCTACAACCTAGAGACAGAAATTTACTGTTTGGGCTGGAAACACATATATCCACATAGGAAAGAGAATCCACTTTGTTAGTGACCCTCAGCAAACAGCAATAATTTCCTCAAGATGGCCTTTTTCCTCTTTTTCAGTTTTCCTTATGTTTTCTGTCTATTGCAATGGTTTGACTTACTGCGACATGGCAATATCCTCACATATAATATTACAGTTTATATTTTCATCCTGCTTTCTTTACTAAGTTATTTGCCTACTATTCACCATCATTATTCTTCAAGGATACATATAGCCTGAACAGCCTCTATAGCTTGCTCAAAAGTGACGGTGCCGATCCCACGACTTTTGCCATCTTTGTCTTCTAATATGTCAGCCCGAACCACAACGCCGGCCATGCTGAAGACTTCTTTCAGCTTTTTCCAACCAACTTTGTAATCCAACTGGAAGACAAGCGATATTGCAAGTATGAGAAAGATTTCCATCAAGAAACAGCTTTAGTGTTCTTACATGTCCTTTCCTGATATCAGCAATCTCGAAGGGTCTTCATGAAGATAGGATAAAATTGAAATAGCATAAAGAACGCTACAGAGCTTAATACAACGTTCTTGGCTTTACTCAAAAATACGTAACAGACAATGGAGCTGGTGAGGGGTCTGGAGCACAAGTCTTGTGAGGAGAGGCTGAGGGAGCTGGGGGTGCTCAGCCTGGAGAAAAGGAGGCTGAGGGGAGACCTTCTCACTCTCTACAACTCCCTGAAAGGAGGGTGTAGGGAAGCAGTCTCTTCTCCCAAGTCACAGGTGATAGCACAAGAGGAAATGGCCTCAAGTTGCACCAGGGGAGGTTCAGATTGGATATTAGGGAAAATTTTGCCACTGAAAGGGTTATTAAGCCTTGGAATGGGCTGCCCAGGGAAGCGGTTGAGGCACCATCCCTGGAGGGATTTAAAAGATGGGTAGACATAGTGCTTAGTGACATGGTTTAGTGATGTTTTTTATCAGAGTTAGGCTGATGGTTGGACTAGACCATCTTAAAGGTCCCTTCCAACCTGGACCATTCTATGATTCTATATAGGATACATCTTCATTGACAACTTCACTAGCACAGAGAGTCAACAATACTGGCCACAGAATAATTCAGTTTCATTGGAAGAGCCAAAAGTCTAAGGCTTTTCTTCTAACTCGTTAGATTTAACTCAGTTAAGACACAGATGTTCTGTGCACAGATCACACAGCACTTACATTTGCAACAAAGACAGTGCTTCCAAGTCTCCCTGCCTGTAGGGCATGAATGATCTCATTGGGTATGTTGGGATTGTTGAGGATACTGGGTGGGATATTGATCATGCCAGGGCCGCCCGGGCCTGGACCAATACCCATTCCGCCAGCTGCTGCCATGACCTTCTGCATTGCTCTCCTGGCGTGTTCGCCATCAGGATCCTGCAAAAACAGAAACAACGTGCTCGGTTCCCTTGTGGGGATTTAGTGGTACAACTTTAAGTCATAAGAAGAAGGGATTTCCCTTTCCACAGGGCTGTCTGCTCCCTACAGATTTCCAACCAACTACTTCACATACCATTGCCATCCACTAATTTATTGCCATTTAACCAATATGTCAACACCCTTCAAGTTATCAAGTTATTCCAACTCATGCATTTCCCCCGATTCTGAAAGTGTTTCTTATTCAATACCAATTAGAACAGATAAACCCAGAATAGCACTGGAGAGGTCTGGGAAGACAAATGCCAGCTAACTCTTGGCATCTTCAAAACAACGCACCGATTCCTTTACCTTGCACTTGGATTTCTTTACAAGACAAGATAAAGCATATAAAATTTCAAGAAGATTGCTTTGGGTAATACTTTTTTCTTTTTTTACCCCCACACCGGCTTTCTAACCCGCAAAAAAGCCCTTTTAATGTATCCCCCTATTACTACATAATCTCTCATGCTAGAGAACATGAAGCATAGGATGAAGAATTCAAGGAAGTAAATAAGATTAATTCTTGTCACTTCACTTTATACTGAAAGCGAAGGCAAGCACCTTCACGAGACAAGGTGAATTTATGTTACTTCGGTTGGAAATGTCTGTATTCAGTGAGCAAAATGCACCAGCACTGCACGACTGCTGAAGAAAGTGAAATGTCAAATAGAATTAATTCGTCAGAAATACAGGTGCTTTAAAAATAAAAGCTATTTGAATTAATTTGAATCTTGATCTGAATTTTCAGACTAAACAATAGGATATTTTGAAAACAGGAGAAAGGTAGCTTTCACATGATTATTTCAGCTACAGAAAATCAGAGTAGTCTGAGGTGGAGAACACATTAAAGTGAATACAAGTCACTTCTCAATTTAAATTTCCTATTTCACTGTTAAAATAACGTATTGCTTAAAACAAGATTAGCTCCAACAGACAGCCAGGAGTGGTTGTCATACAAACTAAAGCCTTCTCATCAGGCAAAGAGCTTTATCTATCCTGCTACAAATGTTTATGATGGCACTGGAAGGCCTTCATGCTCCCCTGCAGTGACACAGCCACCAAGGAGAGGTACGTGCCAGCCAGTTGGCAAAACTGATGCTGATGGTCATCCACCAGAACTTAATTCATGCCACACAGTCAAACTGGGGCTCTTGGCTGGGGTAAGTGGCTAAAGTCCCTAATACTGGTAAAATGCTTTTTCATCAATTTAAGTATCACTTCTATTCTGTGTCACACGGGCAGAAATATTCTATGACAACAGTTTCATGAAGAGTTGGGCAAATTACAACCATTTATTCTCATGGACTGGTACCAAAGGGCAATCTGACTTCCAGTACTAATGGTGTATCATTAACAGGAAAACCGACCCAGAAATGTCAGTAGTGTTTTCTTCCAAGGTTCCACTTAGAGAAGTCACTAACTGGTGACTCCCAGGTACAGCTATGCCTTTCTAATCTTCCACTTCACCTCTTCCTTCCTTTAACGGGTAGCGAGATGTCAATAGTGCCAGAAGATGGCTTGTGCCCAGGAGCAGGCTGCTGCTCCAAGAATTCATTGTTCTGTGAGGTTTAAGAAGTGCTGTCCCCATCCTTCTTCCCAAACACTCCTCAGACCACAGCAAGAAGCGGGTTGCAGAGGGCAGAGCTTCTGCACACATTTCCTATCTCACACTCACACAAATGCCCTTTACTCCTCACCATTAAATGGGCAGGGCACGACAGAGCACCGAGCCCACTTAGCCAAGAACACAGCTCACGTACCCTAAGGTGAAGAATCAATGCCAACACTAAAGTCAGTCCCTTTTTATTTTTGTTTAATTGAACCTTCAACGCAGCTACAGGTTCCAAACTGCTGGAATAAAACTTTAAACTTGCCAATGGTTAAGAATTAACTCATGGTAGAGTTGAGCGTGTCACGCTGGTTGACGATACCAAAGCCATTAAAATGGAAATAAATCTTTGTAGTATTTCAGAAACCAGCTTATTCTATGGAATTGTTTGTAGAACACATTCATCATGATGCAGAATTAAAAAGGGAAGGCAGTCAAGAACAAGCAATGCTTATGCAGGTTTCTTCTTCAAATCACTAAACAAGAAACTACACCTGCAGTTAAAGCCAAACTCTTGCTTTGTCCAAGCTCTGCATTGCTGCCACCAGCACCTGGTATTTAAACCACATTTAGTCTTGATAATCACGTTCAAACTCAAGTTCTGCAGTAAATGCTGATGGTAAAAAAAAAAAGTTCCCTATCTTTTGGTTTTTTTTTTTATTTAATCCTGTTGAGCCCTGCCTTTTGTAAATTATTCTTATCTGCAAACGAGTCAAGAACTACCCCTTCACCTTCAAATTCAACATACTGAAAGAACAGATGCACGTCTTACTTCTTTCACTTTCAATGGTCTTCCACCAAGACTATGCTTGTTCAAAACCTCTGCAGCCTTTTTCATGCTTTCTTCCATCTTGAATTCAACAACACTGTGGGGATACAAGACAGCTAAGAACATTGCTTATTTTTGAAGAGTTTCCTCATTTCTTGCTATTAATTCAGAAGTGAACTTACGCGCATCCCTGATGAGACGATTTCACGGGCGAGTAACAGGAAGGAGAGGAGGGAAGAAAGAAGAAATAAAGTAAGTAAAAGCACAAAACACACAAAACCACTTTTTTTTTTTTAAAAGTCAAATCACATTAGTTAGCCCTAATAGCAAAAATAAATGTAATCTTACCCAATAAAGCCTTCAATACTTGAATTCCATAAGATATAATTTCGTATGTGTTAACAGGATTAAACTGTTTCACAAGTTCTAACAACCAGAACTAAGGCCCGATTCTCCAAGAGAAATACCACACGCCTCACGTGACCTGTCCTTCTCTGTCGTACAGCGAAACCCTTGCCGTATTCTCTCACCCTAAATCCATACCCTTCAGTACAGTTAATGTGCTCCTACTACTTTTTTTTCCCTGCAAGATACTGGACTAAAGGACTTAAGTACCTATGAAGGCAATATACATTTACGTTTAAGAATTGACTGCTGTTGACTGGCACAGGAAGTGTAGTTTACAGAACCTGCTTTTGCACACTGGCCTTACAAATTCCGCAAACCACTACAGTGACGTTTTCCAAAACGCAAGGATTACGTTAATATTCCGTACCACTATACATACTGCTAGGGTCCGGGGGGGTCATTCAAACAGCCAACGCCAACTGAACACAGTGGAAGACCACCCTAACGCTGCTTACGAGGCCCCATCCCACCTCCTCCCCACCCCAAAAAACAGCTCTAAGCGACCCTATGTTATAGCCACTAAACATACACGCTCTCTACCTTCCTGACTTCGTTTCGTTCCACGCCACCATACAGTTACATTTGTCATGTAGAAAATCCACAGAAGAAATCTCTCAAACACTTACCCTTGACTTTCCTTCAGCGTCCATTAAGAGCTCCACGTATGTTACCTCACCAACTACAAATCAGATTCCAGACGACACATATACCAAGGGAGAAAAGCCAAGAAAACAATGGGAATTTAGAACAATCAACAACCGTGTATGGAGCCTCTGCCTTATAAGAAAGCCCAGAAACACTCCATGTTCTCTAGACCACAAAACTGGACAATTACAGGTATGCAGTAAAGTTTTAAAAGAGTTAAACACGTTCTTGATTTTCCTCCACTTCAAAAGCCAGCTATTTCCACAATATCAGTTTCCTTGATCTTTAGTACCCACTCGTTACTTGAGGCAATCCAAATCCATGAGAAAGTCTGCAAGAACAAGTTTCCTTCCCTTCAATCTTGTCTCCATAGTCCACAACTTGAATAGATATTTGCTTTTCTCTGGATTTAAATAGAAACTTCCAAAAGGGGAGGCAGACTGAACCAAGAGAGCAAGAGATCATCGATTTCAGCAGGTTTTTAGCCGTTTGTTAAGCCACAATAAAATAAAGTCCATTTTTTAAGCTTCTGTAAGTAGTATTAAATAGTCTGCCACGTTTGCTCTCGAGACAAAAACCAGTAAAAGGCAAAACGGACTGGAAAACATCTGCACCTTTCCTCACAAGATTAGGATTGCCTTTAAAGACCACACAACCATATCGTGTACCTCCAGAATACCACTACCGAAATGGCTGCTGCCTTTGAAGTGACTGGCATACAGAAGAATCATCAAATAAAAGGTTTTGTTTTTTCGTTTGTTTTTTTTCCAAGTTTTAGAAATCACAGTTTTTAAGCTTAAGGTGGAAGGACTCCACGTTGCGTTATCTGATAGGTGGAAAGAAGCTTTCGTGGGAAACCACGGCCCAGTCCGAATGTTGATGGCACACCTTTGAGCCAGGACTGGAGTCTCACGCTCCAGAGTCTACCTCTTGGCAAGGGACAGAGAAGAAGAGGTGTTCAGCCTGACCTCCCACAGGACCAGTCATTGATAGGAAATCTAGTATCATTAAAACATCCTGAAAGGTCTCTCTCAAAGTTGTAAGAAAAATAAATGCTTAATGAAATCACTGCCTTTTTTTTTTTTAATCTCCATTTCTTATTTAAAAGAATAATTTAGCGATATGAGCATTCCAGCCAAAGAACAGTTACCAAGACAGAATAAACTCTGATGTATTCAGGTTTCTATGAGGATAGTGTTTGAGGCTGGTAGAGGGTAACAAGTCCCTTTGAAAGGGACAAGGCAGATCAGTGTGTTCGATTACTATACACAGCTTCACTATCTAAACAATATTTCTTGATATAAAGCCTAAAAAACGAATTCCATCAGTATGAGATCATGTAGTGCATGGAATTGTTTCCACAGTGAAAGGGGCCGCACTGTAAAGAGCCCTCCTGGACTAGTCCTTGGTGGTAGACGGTGGCCGTGCACCGAGTCCAAATAGTCAACATTATCAAGCCATTCTGAAGCCATCCATCTCAACAGCAGCAGCCAGAGTCCAACCAAGCTTTGATCAAGAATGCAAATGTGATTCAACAATTTATGCAGTAAGACAACACATTCCCAGGTTACCTACGATACCAAACCACTCCGTTTCACAGAGGCCAGAAGTCACAGATTAGTCTGTGACTTTGCTCCTAATAACACTACTGAGCCCCTGGGTTGGGGGCTCTCTCCTTTCCCAACCACTGATCGAATTCAGCTACAATTCTTACTTCAGATCCACACAAACGCTTCCAAAGAAGTTTGCCAAGCTTGAACATACCATATTGAAAACCATTTAACAGTTACTCTTTTAACAAATCTCTGAACCACAAGATTTCCGGGAGTCCATCACACCAGCAATTGTTTGTCACTTGGAAAATCTATAATGTGCCAATTTTGCTCAGGGCTTCACATTCAAGCCTTATAAACACCTTTAGAAATAACTAAATATACATCTTGAAGTACCTGTTTTCCTTCAAAGGACATCTGAACTTCCTGAAGAGCCAAATTCAAAAAACAGCAGGGTGGAAGAGGAACAACACAAACAATGTAACAGCTCAGTATCCAAGAGACACCAAGTCCAGAGCACAAAACAACTGCACTAAAAATGCATTTTCTTTCCCACTTGAAAAAGATGTAGAAGGATTCAATACGACACTTTTTCCAGGAAACTATTGTTTGAGGCTGGCAAAGGAAATTTTTTTTAAGAACTTATGCTGGGTAACATTTTATTTGGCTTTTTTCTAGACCCCAAGCCACAGCATCTCAGAACATGAGGGATGAAGCAGAATAGCAGACAAGGGGGGGGACCCACAATAGCACACAGGCCATTAAGCCACAGAAAAGTACCGACAGCAAATATCCACAGACTAAACCTGCTCCAGAGGGCAAAAGAAATGCACAGTGATCCCGGCAGGTTTTTTTTCTGGTAAAGAACAGTTGTTTTTTTTCAGGAAACATCTCTTCTATCCACGAGTGAAGAAATTTCTTTCAAGCACAAGAGACTGTTAGTTAAGGAACTCAAGTTTATTACCAGGTCAGCCTCTGAAGGGAGATAAAATTTCCAGAAAACCCTAGCTCTAAGTCAAGGGAAGGATAATTAAGAAACAAATTCCCCGTGGTGTCTTTAAGACTCAACTTAGAGCAGACGGATTTATTTATCTTTTTTAACTTCACACTTCAGAGAGTTCAGAAGCTCGGCATTTCCTAAAGTGAGACTGAGGCAGAAATCACTGCAGTAACTAAAAATAGAAGCCAAAGGATTCTCCAACATTACTTATTACAGTCATTGCTTCCACACCACACACACCCCCCCCATTAAGATGTTGAAGCCAGGTTGGGCTCTCAGCACTCAGGTGTTCCCCAATGACCGTTCAGGAAGCTCAGATAAGCACATCCATGCAGTAAATCGAGGCATGGCTTGGATGGATTCACCCAGCCCCAAAGACACATCTGGGAAGCAGCCGGGATGACCAGCTCAAACGTACACATCAACTTTGAAGATTATAAAGTTGAACAATATGATTTTAACAGTTAGCGACAAGTCAAGAAGCTCTGAAAGGCACAAAAGGTGCAGAGGGGCAAGTCTCAGCAAGAGCAGAAGCACAGAAACTAGAAAACAAAAAAAGAGGTAAATGCTCTGTATCACAGTGATTTCTTTGGCCTCGAGGGTCAAAAGGAAATGCCAAATAGAGCAGGAAGCCCCTGGACATTCTCAAAGCCATATAGATGTCCCATCATCTTCTGAAGTAAAGAATTACAAGCAACGTGACTGATCCAAGAGGACCCTGCCATCAAAAGCTTTGTACGTGAGGCAATTCAGAATTAATCACAGCTCCTCCTTCATTTAAGTGTTTAAAGCTCTTGACAGTCAACCTCTAAGAAGTTACATGGGAGGCTTGAGCTGGGGAGAAGAGAAACACACTTTATACGCGTACAAAGCTGTTGTAAAAAGGGGAGAAGACAAGCATTCTTCCCAAAGTGGAGACAGAGAAGAGCTCGCAAGCTATTCTTTTACAGCAGGGGAAGGGAATTCTCACTTCTGCACTAGGGAACCCAGAAAAAAATAATGGGTTACTTTGACTCCAAGAGTCCAGGCAGGGAAGATGAGGTAAAAAAGCTCGTATGTACTGATGGGCAAGTGCCTCTTTGAAAAGGTACTTAAGGCCAATAAAAACAGACCAACTCATTAGCGCATCTACTGAATTAAGGGGGAGCAAGTCAAGTGTTGAACAGCACATCCACGCTGTTTATTCATCCTTTTCTCTTTGCCCACCTAAAACTTTGGCCTGAGACCACACAGCGACAGACTCTTGGGCACTGTAACCCAGGGGACTTTCCAGTAACACCCGCCTTCGGGTACTGGAATAACAGCTGTTAGTACCAAAGTAAAAAATCTGGGATCAAATATAAGAGCAGGAGGGCATGAGTTACATCTTTGGGAGGCCACAGCAGTTCCAAAACTTCCAGAGATGGAGCAAGAAAGAAGGCAGCACATGAAGTTTAGCAGCTGCTCTTCTTCAAACTTTAAGCTGGGGAAGCTTTGTTGCCTCTTTTTCTCACATCTTTTCACACATCCAGGTTTCCATATGGAGATTCAAGCATGCCTGCCCCACGCTCCAGCTCTGCCTCAGGTGAGCGTGGGTACAGTCACAGTGATACAGTCCCTGGGGTGTCCTGGAATCTTTGAATGTGACACGAGCGTGGCCTCACCTGCAACTGCTCCCAGCAGAACATAATGATTGCCTCATTTTACAGCTAATCTTTCTCCTCGTACTGTACGGCATCTTGGTACTGCAGTCAGGAAAACGATTTAAAATACGAAATTCTGTATTTCCTAAAGGAACCAATAAATATCTCCAATTCAAATACAATTCTTTTTTATCACATGGTATCACCTCACTTATGCCAGCTGCCATGAAGCATTACCATTTTTCTCCCGAAGACAGAGCCATTTGTTGGGGGACAGATTAAGACAGCTATTTAGCAGTCAATCATGTTTACGTTTAGACTCCACTTACATGCTGAAGAACTGCTGCCTCAATCTTCTCCTGAAGCCATTCACCAATTGCCAGTTATCAATGCTGATTACATCAGTTTAGTAGAACCTTGTGTTTGTCAGCCAATCCAAGGGAGTGTCAAACAAGAACATTTTTAAATGTCTTTAATAAGTACGTCATACTGCATACCTGTAATTGAGTTTCACCAACAAATACACTGAAATGACTGAACCAAGGCATTACTCTTGAGAGAGATGTCACCTTTAGAAGACTTCAGATGTACGCGTCTGAAAAAACCAGGTTGCAGAAATATGAGCAGAACCTCCAAAGCTCGTGTCTCCTAACCCATACTTACTGACGCAAACCAGCCGATGGAGGTGAACTCCTCCTACGTTCAGCAACCTGCTCTGCCATCGCTGCCAACAGCTCACGTCTTCACGACTGCCAAGCGATGGAGCAGCCGTGAAACGCCTATGTTTACCCATTGTGTACGGATCTGCTCCACGTGCTCCCAAAACCTTGACCGTTTGGCCTGTAATTCTTACACTTACGAACCAAGAATTCTAACGTTTAGATTTCTTTTCCCCCACGGTCACATTCCTGGTTCTTGGAACTACTATGCCTTGTATCGAGAAATACCGATTGAGCAAGTTCAAGCACAGCACCAGAGCACCAATTTGGTAGAAGTCGGTGACTAATTAGAATGAACCGCAACTAAACGGCAAATCTAAACTGTTGGATTTTAACAAGCAGTCCCAAAAACCAAGAAAAAGGCTTCTCCATGCTTAGCATAACAAGCCCTGCAGACAGAACGGAGAGGTTTCAATGTTCCCCTAGGAGTATCTGCTGGAATGAGCAGCTGAACAGCAAGGCAGGAAACAATCTCACACCGGACTTTTCCATCCACGTGAACTGGAGAGAAACCACAAGACACTTGGAACGGAATTCAACACAGTACTTAAAGTTAGACATCTACACATACAGATACTCCTATTAACCAATGTATCTGGTGTAGCAAAGTGAAAGCATAGTTTAAGGCAAGGGATCATTCCTAATTAGAGCCTGTTAAATCAGTCTTTAAGACTGTAATTCTTCATATTACAGAAAACCATTACTAATCTCAAGCATTAACTTTTCACAGCCTCTAATTATGGAAGTTTCCCAGGGCTTACAGTCCTGAAGTTCGTTACGCAGACTCAGTTCCATTTTGCCTCCAAAGACAAACATTTTAAAACCCTTTGGAAATTTGTTTTCCCATTCATTAGGCCACACCTTATGAACACATTAACTATAATTCCTCGCCCAGTTCAAACACAAGTGAACACTGATCACTATTTTGCGAGACATTTATGACTGATGCTATGTATTTTAGAAGTGACCCACAAGAGTTGTATCAATTGTTCTGAACGTGTTTTGAGATACTTTTATGATGGAGAAGCCAAGAATTTTCTTGCCACTCCGCTGCATTTCCAAGGTGACTTGAAAACTACTAAGCTAGGTTATTAAAGAAATAACACTACGTTTACACTTGTCACCACCTGAGGATAACCTGCTCAATTTCTTCAGCTTCTTCCACAGATGAAGAAGATGCCAAGGTCAACAAACTAAGGCAGCTCCCATTCACATGGGACGGTTAAATAGAAGTAGGGAAGGGGGAAACACCACAAACCTCATTTCCAAAGCCCTAACCATGTTGCAGCACATGCCAAAGCACAAACCCGATTTTTCTTTTTTGCAGGTCACCCTTAAATACATTTTACTGCTCTCAAATGGCAGTATGGATCTTTACCTAAGCACAAATCACTACGAAGTTTGGGGACACAGCTCTATATACACACACCAGTTCAGTGGTAAATAACTACCTTTATTACCCAAAAGACATTAAAATACTTGAGAAAGATTTGTTGCATGACAAGGCTAAAATCTGATAAAAGCCTCATTTTTTCCCCCCTAAGAAAAAAATCCTCTTTTAAATCTCCGATGAAGCACCATGAGCTGTATGCCAACATGCCTGTGAAGGAACCATCCACCCGGAAGGCTGCCAGGGAGCGGGTGTTGTGCAATACCCAAAAAGGCTTCAAGCAGACCTTTTACAAAACTCATGTCACTAGGGTCCACCCAGAACTTCAACTCTTAAGTTTACAAACAAAGTCAGCCACGAGTAAGATGACAGACATCACTTGGCCACCTGAGTTGTACATTACCTTTCTCTTTGACCAGGTCTTTCAGAGACTGCCACTTCACATCAAAGGGAATATTTGTAATAAAAGCTCGGTATCTCTTAGCAGGATTAGCATATGGCTCAAAGCGATTTCCTCCTCTTTTGACACTTTTCTCTTTTCTTTTTTCATTTTGGCTTGGTCGTTCACCTTCACTGCAAGCAAAGAAAGATCACACACGTTAACTACTCTGGCATTTGATCAATGTCATACCACCTCTTGGAACATCACTTGTTACATTCTTAAAACTAAATCAAAACTTGAAAATTTTCATCCATTCACATTATTTGCAAATCATTACACCTTTCAACCAAAGCCGGTACGCACAGTACCGGCACTACACGGTGTATTGTAACAAAGATTTCCTAACAGCAGACAACTTCTGACATGAAACCCCACCATTTTCTCCCACATTTATCCAACTTGACCAAAGTTTTCCATCTCATCAACTCTTTAAATCCGACCAAGCCTCACTCCATCTCCTCGAGATGCTCCCGAGCAGATGCCCATCCTACTTTTCCCCTTAGCACGCTATACTAATTAAATGCCTTTAAGTCAAATGATACATTGACCCACCGTATTTGTAGTCTCACACTAGAGGAACCTGAACAAAATAATCCCATGTCTAACTATCAGGTCAACGACTCTTACCTAACACCACTTTTTTTTTTTCCTCCTCCAATTAATACAGGTTTCAGATAACACAAATTCAAAGCCTCCGTGCACTGCAGCAAACATACTGAATAGTTCTTTTAACTATTTCAGAATACCAGCTCTAAGAGGTCAAAAATTAAAAAAGAAATAGAAATTAAGACCATTTCTCAACCAATCTAGATGACCATCAGGTTTTAACAGGACACAAATGCCCCTAAATTACAGCATGTAAAAAAAAAAACACCCAACCCAGCAGATTGAAATACTTCAGCCTGACATGATTTCCTTAACTAATCCAGTTAATCTCCTTGTTCAATTTGTGCTGGTTGAGAGGAAGCAAAAATACATCTGAGAACATGTTAGTCAAAAAAAGCTGGTAAAGTTTCTAAAACTTATCTGTACATAGACCAAGCTTTTGCTCAACTTAAAACCTACGTAGCCCTGCAGAGTCCAAGCCACACCAGAAATTCTGGCTCTGATGTGAACACACTCCTGCACCAACACTGTCCATTCCTGTAGAACCATTTCAATCACTGACCAGATACAACAGCCCGCAGGGAAAATAAAAGACACAAGTATGCAGATCACAGAATCACAGAATGATCTGGGGTTGGAAGAGACCTCTGGAGATCATCTCCTCCAACCCCCTGCCACAGCAGGCTCACCCAGAGCAGGTCCCACATGAATGTGTCCAGGTGGGGTTTGAATGTCTCCAGAGAAGGAGA